>JAYWLI010000080.1:0-100000 GCA_037074505.1 Albizia julibrissin
GCCGCGGTAGGCCGAGTGGCCGGGCCGAGGCAGCAGGGCAGGGCCGGCAGGCTGGCAGTGTGGTGGCCGGCATGGCGCCTGGGAGGTAGGCAATCCGCAGAGCATCGGCTTCCCCGGCCACGACGCGCTGTGCGTGCGGCGCGTGCGGTGTGTGCCGCGGAGGGACAGCCCGACGGCCGGAGTCCGCAGTCCGCAGTCCGCAGTCCGCAGTCCGCAGTCCGCAGTCCGCAGTCCGCAGTCCGCAGTCAGCAGCCCGCAGCCCGCAGCCCAGAGCGCAGTGGCCGACGCCCGGCAGCGTGAGCACAGCCAGGGACAACGAGGACGAGAAGAAGGGTGTGAGCATCGAGGGCGGGCCGGCGGCGGCGTGCGCTCTCAGCTAAGTGCTGTGTGCGGTGTGGTGTCGGTGCGACCAGGTGCGCAGTTGTCGCGTGTCGTGTCCGGGGCGGGCGCACTGCAGTTAGCGTGTGGAGTGGTTGGGGTGGGCTGCACTGGGGGCACACTGGCTGTACCGGGCTGGGCTGGGCTGGGCTCTGGCTGTGCCCGGCCCTCTGTTACGAGACCCGCATGCGCACTCACACTGCCCGCACCGGGCTAGGCCGCACTCTGCCACTGTGCACGCTCACACTAGCTGGACTCCTCCTCCTCCTTGCACTCGCACATGACGAGGGTGTTGTGCTGGTACTCGTGCTACTACTCCGCGTGGCTGGAGGAATTTGGCTTGCACTTGAGCATGCGTGGCTTAATATTCTAGTCAAGCTGTTGCAGCCTTAAGCCCTGCCAACGCTTCCTTGTACACATAGTGATGTGTGTTTCATACCTGCTTCTATCCTGATTCTCGCATCAGGTAAGGATTACCTGAACCCTGACAGGTAATGAAGTGTGACAAGGTAAACACAGTACTTCCGCCTTGCTACCAAGCCAAGCAAAACCCTGAATTTCTACATAGTTGCCTTCTTTAAGAATCTTAGTGGCAAGGACTATTCAATTTTCAGAAGTTTTAACTTTTTGCACTTCTCCTGTATGTGTATCTGCATATTGAGCATACATATGAAGTTCCACTTCAATCGATTCTGAAAGTGCGTGTCGTCCTTGCATCTGGGCCTGGGGCCTCTGGGCTTTTTGGACTGTGGGGCCCTTTTGGCGCACCGGCCTACCCCTTTGAAGCGATATCCCCTGGGCTGCGGCACTGCTCTGACAGGAAATGCAAAGCGGCAAGGCAACAATTTTGATACTCCCTGTGGCAAGGCTGCTCACTGCTTGCGGCCTTTTCCGGCCTGCTGGCCTGTTCGCTCGGCCCCATGGCCTAGGCAGACTGTCGACTGAGCCCGACTCCGCCCTGCAGCCTTCTCCTGCCAATAGCCTTGGGCGGAGCGCCTGGCGGGTAGGCAACACCGCCCTACACGCAGTTATGCAGGTAGTGACTATAGGAAACATTTGCATTGTATGATGACTCTTTGACGCACCACTGTTGAGAATATATGATGTTGGCCGTGTTGGCCTCTCCTTAGAGTCAGTTCGGTTGGGAGTGCAGACCTAAGTGGTTGGTAAACCCTATCTGAGGCTAAATATAACTATGAGACCAATAGCACACACATACTGTGAGGGAAAGGTGAATAGAACTTCGAAGAGAGATTTCAAGAGTACGTGTAAAGTTTTACATTTTGCATCTGCCTTAGCTCTGTACCCCCAAATTACTTTTAGTGATAGTGACTACAAGATTCAGGTTTTAATGTTGTCAGTGTTACAATTATTGCCATTTGCATTTTCTGATTCAAAGTATGCATCTTTTGATTATTGTACCTTCTGCTTTTATTTCCAAGTCAGGTATTCTTGAGATTGAAAGGTACTGTCTATATTTTGTCGTTGAATTCTGGCAAAGTTTGTAAAAATTAAAAAATATGAGCAAAAAATTTTGTTTGCTTTGATTCATTTTATTTTAAAAAAGTGTCTACAACAAAAATTCATTTTTGTTATGACCCGTTTTGTACAAATTTCTGTTTTACTACTGCTCCTTATTCTAGGCATTGAACATTTACACCTGTGCAGCAAAACAGTTCACATGACCTGAAATTTTATTTTATTTTTTAACTACCAGTTTTACACACTTTTCTTCCACTCTTGCGTTTTTTTCCTTTTGAGTGTTGACGCAGTGTAGAGGGGTCCGCAAACTTCTTACCACAAAGACTGCATGCAAATGGCTTTTCACCAGTGTGGACGAGGACATGCCTTTTAAGGTTTGATGTGTCCTTGAAGATCTTGCCACACTCCTGACAAGAAATATTTCTGGTTTTCCTGGTTGCATTTGGGGTTTTCCTAAAGGTTGAAGAGTCATTTCAGACAAAATACAACTTGTTGATATATGATAAAGCTATGGGATAGCAAAAATTATTTTCTGCTTTGTCTCATATCATACCTTTTCCTTACTTGTGATTGTTTCAATGGCTTGATGTTAAATGGCTTGTCTGACAAATTGACAAACAGGGATTTGCAAGTGAATTGAGACTTTTCTCTTAAAAACACATACCTAAAAGAGAAAGTTGAATTTTTATTAAATAATGATATGCTCTAACAAAGGGAAATTGTATTGTCTGTGCAAAGGTGATGTCCTTAAAGACAGTTTTTTTGTAACACTTAGAACAAATAATGCTTTAAACATTTAGCTTAGAGGTTGATACCCATATAAAGAACAGCTCAATTTTATTTGTGACCTTCATACCTTCCTGCTATTTACCTGGGCATCTCAGGTGGGAGGAAGGAAGTTTAAGGTTAGGCTACATTGAAATTTTAAATTCCTTAAGGGCTTATCTTTAACCAAAATCAGACAGATTCTCTTCAAAATTCCCCCAGTTTCCTTGTCATAGCATGACATGGGGTCAAAAAGAACTAAAATTTTGAGTTTTGGAACAGCTACACTAGCTGCTTCAGACATGAAGAGACACAAGAACTGAAGTTTTCTCCTTGCTTGAGTGTGGATAAGGGTTTAAATTAGTTGTTCTAAGGCTCCTCAAGTCTTCAACTTCAAATTGGGCGTGCCTGGAGCTAGACCATGACTAGACCAACATTTGGGCACAGTCACCCTACACCCAACATTCTCAACAGAGTGGAAACTGGGTATTCCTTACCTGCCTTAGAGCGAACTTCCAGGTAGTTTTTTTAGGGGAGGCAAACAGCACCAATATAAATAAAATCTTACCTCATGAGTAGGGTTCCCACATCTTCACTCATTGCTTGTTCAGGACAATTGGGCAGTTGCAATAAATACCTTTTGTTCTTCTTTTTTAGTGCAAGAACATTGGCTACTGTAAGTTTTGCTGCAATTTTTCTTGAAAATAGGGCAGAAGCCACAACTGCAAGTTTAGCTGTGACCTTAGCAAAAGTATTACGAAATGGATGTTTCGTAAAATCCAAAGAAGATTTCCCCTCTGCAGCCTTTTCGATTTTGTCAAAGTCGCTCCATACACCTTCGCTGGCATCGTCATCTTGCATCATGTAGATGTCATTTCTTGATGAGTGACCAGCACCTGTTCCTCGTCTGTAGGAGTCAACTTCCCTTCTTTCCCTTTGGTAGGCTTGCAGGGCTTTTTCAATTATTTTCTTGTTGAGTTTACTTTTTTCTTCTTTGAGAAAGGTGCATATCGCTATGAGTAAATTTCTTCTATTAGATCCCTGGCTTATTTCTCTCGCTTTTTTGATCACGTCTTCTGCAAAGCACAGGCAGTGAAACTCTTGTGTTTTCAATGAAAGAGGGAGGTGGTTTATTATCCTGCCTAGTTTTTGCTGCGTCCATCTTGAGAAGGTCTTAAATTTTGTTGAAAATGCTTTCTTATCAAGGGCATGGTCCCTGTTGAGGGTAATGAAAGGAAGACCAGTTGCCATGCTGTGATGCAAGCCTACAAGGTTTTGATGCCTAAAAGAAAAAAAAGTTGTTTACTTATTTTTTATGAGCAAGTACTAGTAAAATGTTTTTCTTTACAGAAGATAAAAACAAATGGGAAATTTCAGAGAGAATGGAAAGATAATCCTTACAGCTATGCAAGCTAATTGGATTGGGTACTTACTGTTAGTGGTGCTTCTCTTTCTCATTGCCTTCTGTGCTAATCAACAAAGTCGTTGCAGCACTTCTTGAAGGGCAACTTTCAAAAATAATACAAATAAAGTTGGGCAGAAGTTATAAAAAGGGTACTTTTGGATTATCAATTTATTAATATCTTGCAAGCCTTGTCTCTTGAATTCCACTCGTTCTGAGAAGTGGGGCTCATAAACCGAGGGACCCTGTAAGAGGAGAGATGATTTTTTGGGGTAAACAAACCTGCCAAAGCCCTCAAACTTGCATTTTATATGTTACAAGAAAAGAATTACAGAAACCATTTGTGTACCTCCTAAGTTAAGGCAAATCACACAAGATACACAGCCACACCAGTAGGTCTGCAGTTCATCAACAAAAAGCCTAATGCATAACGGTAATCTAAAAGGTTCATTGATTCATGTTTTCAGCCTTGGTTGAAATAGGAACTAGAATTGAAAGACAAAAATCACTTAGCACACTTCACTATGCTTTACCTTTTTTTATTGGCTGCTGACTTAGCAGTATGAAGCAGACAGCTGTCCTACTAAAAATTTACATAACCTAGACATGAGGTTTAGTGAGAAATGCAGATGACCATTTAAATTGGTATACATGGAGATAACTGAAGTTTCTTATTAACACAGCATACAAAAGGGTCGAAAATAGGAAATAATCATGAATATAGCAAGTTACTGCCCTGATGATTAGCTGTCTATCAGAGATTTGTCTTCTAACTTCAGGCAATAAGCTATGGCACACAACCCCTTTTATTTCATATTTCATTTTTCCATTTTTTTAAAAATGTTGTTTCCTCATGATTTCAAAGGATATGTTACGGATATACTTACAATTCATTGATCCATGCAATACAGTATCCTGCATTGAATTTCCCCGCCTTCCAGAAGCTGTCAGCTATGTGGACTCTTTCATGGGTTGCATGAGAGGTCATTTTCTTGAACTCTAATTTTTGTTATTAAAACAAGCAAAAACATTTTTAAAAAAAACTTTTCTGCCTAGTTGTTAGTAGGGATCTTCAAAATAAAGAGAAGCTTTCTTGTTGCATGAAGCACTCTCAAGAATTTTAAAAGAGGGAGACTCGATGATTTTAGTTTTTAAACAAATTGCCCGCATATTCATTGTATTTTGAACTTTATTTTATGTGGGGATAATAAAGATACATCAAATATTAGTATGACCAAGTATTAAGATCACAATTTAACTCTCAATCCATATCTTACCTTGGCAGGTAATTTTTAGAATTTCCTGTAGCGTAAATACAGCAGCTATTTTGTTTGTTGTGAATTGCTGATTAAAACCATTTAGGATTTTGCCTTTGGCTGTTTGAGGTTTGGTGAATCAAGCTTTCATCCCATAGCAAACTATCAACAGAGGTATTTTTGCCAAATAGAAAGCTCTAACAAGCTACAAAAGAATAATTCTTTGACATTCTAAGACTAAGTTTGTGAGATGCCATGTGTATTAAAATTTGATTTCTGGGAGACTCTTCAGTGGCAAGTCATTTACTCTCAAGCCTTGAAATGTTTTTTTTTCCAAGAAAATGTGACTTGCTCTAGACTTTTAATGCATATGGAACCATTTACCCAGAAATACGGGAAGATTCTGCGAAAGTGGGTTGGTGGTTTCTAGAAAAAAATAAGCATTAATTGAAAGTGTTAAATGGATATTACAAGCCACTTTACAAAAAAAAATATTGAAAACTATTGTTTGACAAATCAGCCTGGATAAACCCTAACAAACCTAACAATTTTCGAGGAAAAATCTGGTATTGCTAGAATGGTGTCAGCCAGTTTCCATCACCTGTTTGAATCTACAGCCATCTTCCCGCTGAGCTCGACTGACAGTATGAGAAATATACTATGTCTGCCAGCGTTGTCATCCTCCCTGCTTCTGGCTTGTGCTGTGTGCTCCCAGCCATAGGCCATAGGCCGGCTGCCGGCCGGGCCGGCCTTCCCCTTCTGTGTCTAATTTTGTGTAAAAGTGTGTTAAAGAGATACTATGTTGCTATTGTTGTTGCATGTCAAGGTGGAAACCAACTTCCAGAGTTGTCTGATTGGTTTTTCAACTGTCACAGAAGCCCACACGCCTGCATGCCAGCCAGAATGTAAACATTGCACATGGGGCCATGTAGGTTATGTCACATGCCATGTATGTCATACTTATGTCCTTGCCTTTTCTGCTCCAGGGCCACATCTAGGAAAAAGTTGACAAAGAAGAGAAGACTGCTCATAATCTAATGTAAAGTTTTTGTATCCACAAGATAATTTTCTTGCTCCAGTGTAGTCAACCATGGTCTGCAGTTGTGCTTTCCATTCCCACTAGTTGTGGGCATCTGGGCATCTAGGAAAATGTTCACGTATGAGTTGTTGACATAGATGCTGTGCTTATGTTGAAAGCTAGTCCTGCACTTTGAATGAACTGGCTGAGTGTTGAGTTTCATCCGCTGTGCAACTTTAGCCTGCTCTGTAGTTTTCAATGTTCTAGCAGCATCTGTGAATGCTTGCGTTAATAAAAAGCTATCTTCTAGAAACAATTTCCTTTCTTATCTGCCTCTTCCAAGAGCCACGTACACGTAGAAGGAGGAACGAGGAAGGTATTACTCATGGGTTGCATGAGAGGTCATTTTCTTGAACTCTAATTTTTGTTATTAAAACAAGCAAAAACATTTTTAAAAAAAACTTTTCTGCCTAGTTGTTAGTAGGGATCTTCAAAATAAAGAGAATACAAATCTGAGCTTACATCAGCGATGAAAGCATCCAGGGTCTGACAGCCTTCCTAAAGCTGGGTAAGTTGAAGTGTTTATTGGATGCTCTTTTTGTTTAAAAAGCCTGTCTTGGATAAGTTTTCTTGTGGTTTTGCAGACAAAATATCCTTCAGCCAAATTTTATGTTTACTGCTGTAAAGAAATATGAGCATTGTCAGAACCAACGCAAGAGGGTGGAAAAAATGTCTACTACACTTAAGCCAAGATGATGGCAGGTTAACATCTCATCTCCTTTTCTGTTTCTACCTGGTGTAAACCTATTCATCCCAATGTCTATATTAATTTGATGTCTGCTCAGAGAAACTCATTACATTTATTTGAGAAGTCTGCTGTAGAAGAGGTGGTGCATTGTTCCTAATCATAGGACTGGAAATGTATGCCAATGGTTAAATGCAGGTGAATTTATTCATTCATGTTTTTATTATTTATATATTTAGGAGAGATAAAGATGCAGACTAAGCCAAGAAGGAAGACATTTACATTAAACAAGGCTAAGAGAGAGAAATACAAATCTTCAACCTGATCTCCAGGATGCAGCAAGCAGCAGATAAAGCGCATTTACAAAATTAGGTGAAATCTAATAATCCTCCTGATACCTCCATTGTGAGGTAAATACAGGGAAGAAACCTGAAGATGGAAAGACGAGACATGAAAAACTTATAGTGAGGAAATTTTCTCTTTTGAAGCTATTTTTTATCTTCACAGTGTTTTAATGCTATCATTACCTTTTCCTTAAAGGATTACCTCGTCTTCTTGATGCTGGAGGATTCTTCTTTGCATCGTCATTTTCTCTGTTTTTTTGTAACAGTCCTAGTTTTTGTTTATCTCTGAAATACATTTCCTCCCCCATCCCAATTTACACACATTTTCCTGCATTTTTTCACTACTATTTTGAACCAAGTTTGTAACACAATTTAATGTTGTTAGGTGCATATCTCTGTTTTTCTGTGAAAGTGCATTGTAAATCCTGATGTGTTACCCTACTGCTCACTTGTATACATGTGTATTTTGTTTTTGTTTTGTATATGTTTTGGACTTGTCTCTGTCACTGTCTTTTGGTTACAGCTGCTTGTTCTTTGCAAGAAATGCTATTTTCACATCACTTGCATGTTTTGACAGCCTAGATACTATGTGTTTGCTGACCTTAAATTGCTTGTTGCAATAAGTGTGGTAGTGGCCTATGCATGCTTCAACCCTTTAGAAGACTTTTATTGAACCAACAAACTCGTCTCTAATTCTTTTTCAGATGATACTGCAAATCAAGAAGATGTGAAACCTGAAATTGGAGAGGATGATATCAAGAAGGAAACCATTGAAGACCTCCCTCAATGCACAGGTGCTCCATAACTATAACCCCATAACTTGCCAAAAATATTGGAATTGAATTTTCTTGTCCTAAGTTTTAAAATTGTTACAGTTTTGCTTGAGCGCGTGAAACTTCCTTGCACCAGGCTTCTTAGAAACCCTTTTCATCAGGACTCACCTACAAAAACTGAGTTATCCAATATTTTCCCAGGTAAAGTTTTCTGCTGGAAATGTTACCTCTTTCAAAAGAGTATTTGCTGAAAGTGAAATTGTGAAGAAGAAAGTGTTGTGGTGTGGGGGAAGAACAAAACAAAACCTTATCAGTTCTTTGCTGTGGTTCGCTGTGGACAAATGAGCAGGGGGAAATAAATGAGGTTTTAATTTGTTCTGGCCCAACCTCAACAACTTCTTCTTCACAATTTCACTTTCAGAAAATACTCCATATTATCTGGACTGAAATCTGTGTGCAGAACACTGAATTTTCACATTTTTTTCAATTTGTATGTTGTAGGAGAAAGCAGAATAGTGAGGCATCACACAGATTCATCCTCTGACTCTGACTCAGCAATACAGGGCAGTACATCTTACAAATTGAGGGAGAGGCCAAAATTGGTGTGTTTTGCCTGGAAAAGAAGATTGTTTTTGCCTTTGTCAAAGTGAAAAAATGAAGATTGATTTTCTTTCATTTTCAGGAAAGTGCTTATCAGTCAGAGTCTGAGTCTGATACCGCTGAGAAGGAACTACATGATGACATTAAAAAGGATCCATCGTACCGGGAAGATGAATCATCTGAAGGGAGTGAATCTGAAGAAGGTCAGGCCTCCATGACTGAGGGGTCTGATGCGAGTGTGGATGAACTTGACAAAATATCCAGCTCTGATGAGGACCAAGACTCATTTAAATATGACCCTGAGGAAGCTGTAAGTGCACCTATGAACCAACTTTGATAAGCGAAAATTTTGATAGTAAAATTTATAGATTGTTTTGGATTTCCTAACAGAACCCATTTGAATGTACTCTGTGCCACAAAAAGTTTACTTCAAAGAAAGGTGTCAAAGCTCACCTTAATAACCACATGCGTAAGCGAAACAAAAAATTCAAGTGTTCAGAGTGTGGTAGCTTTTTCCGAGATGCGGACTATTTGCGGAGACACCTGACAACTAAACATCTTAAATTGAAAACTGTTCCTTGTCCAATCTGCAAAAAAAAATTTTTTCTCAAGGGGACAATGCTGCAACACCAGAAAAGATGCCATGGAGTAAGTGCAAATCTTCATTAGGCGGCTCCTAACGAAAAACAGTTCTGTCTAACTTCATTTTTTCTCAGGGCCTTCAACAACAATTTGAAGAACATGAAGAGGAGTTGCAATACAAATGTGATCATTGTGAAAAATATTTTCGATTTCCAAATGAGCTAAATCGCCACAAAAGAGGGGTCCATGGCCCTCCAAGATTTAAATGTCCTACATGTGGTTTAAAATTTAGTTACAAAGTACGTTTACACACACATATTGTTGAGAAACATGCTTCAAATAAAAATAAGATGTAAAACACTTGTAAGTTTAATTCTATAATCATTTTGTTTGTAATTGTTTTCTTTGCTATGCCCTGCTTAGGGTGTTTTCATTACACCCATTAGTAATGGTCAAACATTGTACATGTATTTCATTCATTGTACACTAAAAATAAAAGAAACACATCATTTCAAAACAATGTGTATTTTTTAAATTTATACCTTGCCAATCATTTTTGCCAGGTAAGAAATTGATAACTCTGTAGATGGGTCTTTCCATATGATATCGTAAGTGTTACTACAGTTTTTAAATCTGTAGTCTATAAAATATGTATAACCAATTGATTCACAAAGATTGAAGCACTTGTAAGGCCTTTTTCATCATATGTTTGTTATTTCCGTAGCAGATCAAGAGCAAAATATTTCCTTAACACTGAATCATTACAGACATGTAAGTAAAGTTCTGAATTTTTCCCTTGCTTCTTAATCTTAAAGATTAAAATAAAATGGCCAATTTTAAAAAATATGTAGAACTAGGTGCATAATAAATAAGCAGATTTTTATGCAAAGAAAATAATTCACTTCACATTTGTCAGTCTTATCAGTTGTTATTGCTACAACAGCTCATGCATGAGGACAAGGTAATAGGAGACAGTAACCCATGACTTTCTTAAGCTCAAACATTCAGTACACCTTCAATGGGTGCATTCACTGAACACTCTTCAGCATAGTTTTGATGTAAATATGAAGCTAGCTAATGAGAATTCAATAAGAATTCCTCTGGCGTTAATGCGTGGCCGGACCAGAATAGCTTTTGTGTGAGGAAAGTTACTCTTCAAATATTACTTGATAACTCTCATTGCCAAATTTACTTGCTAGGTGGGTGAATTAAAACATAGGCATGACAGTTTCTCCTAGCAATAGAGAGCTCAACAGTTTGATTTCATTTAATAAATCCAAAAATCTGAAAAAAAATCAGAACTTGCATTTTGTTAAAGACAGGGTGCTAGGACCGTAATCATCTTCAAAGTAAACGTTTATAGTAATAGATCTTAGACTGCAATAAAGGTAGAATATGAATTCAATTTTGGAAACTTATCTGGTTTAAAAATCACATCTCATGAGAGCAGTTTTTGGCATGAACGAGGACATTGGAGGATTACAAAGAAGGGCAAACTTTAGCTGAAAGACTTTTATTACTTATCTCAATTAATTGCATCCAGAATTGGTCAAAATATTGCATAGAAAAAGCAGAATAAACAAGGGCTTTTCAAAAAAACTTTGAAGATCATAAACTTGAGATTGCATGTACCATCGCACGCTGTATTACAACCTTTAATCTGGTCATCTCTCTGACCCTAAATCCAATTTATTTCAACAGGTAACAAAAGAATACTTTTTCCCATCCTATAGGCAAATAGAATGGGGTAAATAAAAGAGTAAAATGGTGCTGTTGAAAATGTTTGGAATATTCAGAACAAGTACATGAGATTTTCACTAATATACAAAAGATGGCAAAGCTTCTGGTCTGTGTCTGTTGTGGGATAAGTTGAAGATTTATGAAATGATGAGAGACGAGTCAAGTGTAACCTAGATAAGGCCTGTTTCTGAGTTATTTGGAGCAAACACACATTAGTCCATGTACCGTGGCAATGACTTTCGCATAGAATACAAGCACCAGGAAATAAAATCTCCAAATCCATAGCATCTCACAAATCTAGTCCCTGAATGTGGGTTGTCAGTTGCTGATGAAGAAACAATAAAGGAAATCAAAAAGAAAATTTTTTGAAACTCCTTTATAAGGTAAAGATATTATATGTACCTGCAACATGTTTTTTTTTTTTTCTTTAAACAAAAGAAAGTTTACAAGAAATTGAATAGGGAGGGCTCTTTTTCGATATTTAAATCATAGCCTCCCCCCGAAAAGCATCAAACTGCTCTCTGGGCAAGCCTTCAGACAAGGTGAACTTTGCATTTGTCAGGCTAACTAAGGCTGAAAATTACCTGTTAGATATAACATTGAGACAAAGGTACTAATGGTTGTAAGTGTGAAATAAGTTTATGACAAACAAGCACCTAGTCTGAATGCAAAATTTTAAATACTCTATTCAGCGACAATAAACAATATATTTCAGTGTCATATATTGCCCGATAATGACTAGAAAATAAAAGTAGAAATGCTCAAGTAAAAAAGTAGAGCTATCTTCAATGGAAAGATATATAATAGGATAACCCTTGTATTAATTTTTGGCCATCTCATGATTTGTTTAAAAATGTCAGCAAGCACTTCCATGCATAACTGCTCAAGAATGGAACCTGAATGTGAATAGATTCCCAGGTCAAAACCTATGAAAAGAAAGTCTTTATCCAATGTATGAGAATTACAGTCCAACTGTCAGAACCTTAGAGGTCAACAAGAAATGCCAGAGTTAAATAATAATAAGGCAACCATGGCAGGTAAGGGCCACAGATGTGTAAAACCCTGCACAAATTTCCTGCTCTCAAGAAAGGCTGCACCTTCTTCTCTAAACTAAACTTTGGACAAACTGGGCTGGCTCTACTGTGAGGTTATGTCTTTAACAGGCTTTTAATTTATCATTACCTTACAGGTAATCTGCAGGTATGCTTAATATGTGACATTTATTTTGAAAACACATATTTGCTTGACCACCATCTGACTTCCCATCTTGTTGTTAAAAAAATAAGTAAGAATTTGCATGTAGAACTGCTGGAGATGAAAGGTTAAAAAAGAATTTAGATTATGACTGTAATTTTCTTCCAGTCCCGTTCAGATGCACTATCTGCAACAGAGTGTATCAGGAGAGAAATGCTCTGATGAGGTGCCTTCAAATGCACCTGGAAAGGCTCCAGAAAAATGAATGAAGGAGTGATTCTTCAACAGCGCGTTCGACGGTGATTTCAACAACTAGTCCATGTATCTGATTAAAAGTTTCAAGTCTATGTTTCTAGTGTATGTATACCTTGTGTATATCTAGTGTATGGATGTGATTTATAGTTCAGTTTGAAAAGATTAAAATAAGTAAAGCATACGAAACAGATAACTGTTCATTTTATTCCTTGTCAGATTACCTTGCTCTAAACTTTACATCGTAAAATCATTTACGTTTTGATCACATCATATTTTTGTGACAAACACAAAGACAGTCAAAAAGATGATTAAAAATGAGACATATTGAACATGCAGCCAAGCAAGCCAACATTATTAACAAATCATATTACCATTTAAATTGGTATGAATAGAGATAAGAAGTAAATGAAGCCTTATAAATCAGAAAACTCTATATAAAGATTACACAATGTACATTAAATCCAAGAAACTAAGAATAAATTAGGCAAAGTAACTGCACTTATACACCACATGAACATGCCGCAAGAGTGAAAGAGACACAGTGCTTGGTGTACACTTAACACACCAAAAATGAAACAGACCAGGGCAAAAACCTGAATGTGCATTGTTAGTTGCTGATGAAAAAACAAAGTAACTGCTTCAGAAATCAAAAGGAAAATTTTTTAAACCTACCCTATAAGGTAAAAATCTTATATGAGAGGTACCGTGTGCATCAATACCTGATACTTGCAACAAGTTATTTTTTCAGAAAGACCAATGATTCTAAGCTGCAGAATGTCTGTAATTTTTTGCCAAAACAATGGGGGCCTGTGTCAAAACTTCGGCAAAATTTTCTTGCATGGTATAAATTTGGTTAAAAGTGGACCAGGAAGATCCTGCAGAAGAAAAGCTATTTTTGGCTCAAGTGTTATTACGTTATCAGACTTTTACAAATTTAGACAACATTACAAAAAATTATTTAATGCTACTTAAAGTTTATATACTAGAGGTCACAAACGCTGCAAGTAACGATGATGGAGTCTTTGATTTTACGAACAATTTCTTTTTGATATTGGCAATCTTTTTTGAGATGAAACATTTCTTCATCGAAGGCAGATCTTACACATTTCATTCTCTTTATTGATTTGCATTGCCGTAAGAGTTTTTCTAGAAGTTTCTGTAAAGGATAGTCTGATTCATATGTGGCTCTAATTATACACAGTTCTTCTAAATGACCCTGCATTTGCAGCCACTCCATTACAGATGCTGATGAACAAAATCTTAAATCTACAGATAAACAATTAAGTCCTGTAGGTAGATGAGCAGATATCTTTTCATCATGTACATGTCCCGTAATTGTCAACTTCTGAAGGTCTGTCATATTCCTGATTGAGTTGAACTGGTCTAGGGAAATATGTTCAACACGAAGCTCCCAAAGACCTGTAGGTAGAGCTGGGTAGGGGATCTTCAAAAATGATTGATCCAGGAGAGTCAGGTGTCTCAAGTTTTGCAGGTCTTTTACAAATTCCAGCACTAGAGGCGTGGGGTGGATGATTTCCAAAGTTACTAGCTGCTTGAAAATTTGGCCAACACAAAATTTATATTCGTCTGTCAGCCAGTCAGCCCATTCTAAATAGAGTGTGGAAATTCTTTTCATGGCACATACAACTTTCTGCACCTCCGTTCTTGGACGTATAAGACTACATTTTTCTACAAAGGTTTGGATATGAGTTAGGAAGGCTACAGTTGCTGAGCCACCGCAGCCATAGCGAACATACAAGTTTTTCACCTGCAATCAAATGTGAAGAGAAAAAAATGACAATGTTACATTTATTATAAACAGGTCTAAAGCAAAGTTTGCAAAGGGCTTTTTCACCTTTAAAGGCTGCTGGGCACGCATCTGATAGAGCTGACATGATTTTGAAAGATCTGAATTTCTTAATGTGATAGATCTAACACTTAAAGCATGGAGAAGTAAAAGGTTGCCTTCCTCACTAGGCACTTGTAGATCTTTTGAAGCCCATAACAGTGGTCCTACATTTTGGAGCATCTGCTTGTAATTTCTGCAGACAGCACGGATGTGTCTCAAATCTGCCACCTGCAGTAGCCCCAGTATTGCAGCTTGTAGCTCCATAGGCAGTTGACCCAAGACATCCATAACCTCTCCAGGTCTGCAAACAACAATTTATAAAACACTTTTAATGAATAAAAGTAAATCAGAATTACCAAGACTCTTTAAGATCTAACAAACATTTGGTTTGCTTAAAGAAAACCCATCGAAACAGCTATTAAAGGGACTGTGAACATATAACCCCAAGCTTGTTCTTCATTACTATCTTTATCCCAGAAACTGTTGTTTTGACCAAAAGTTTTTGCTTACATTAACTTTGAAATCCTTCTTCTTATTTTATTATGTCTGCAAACTTACCACAAGCTCAAAACTAAGTTGTCGTCGAGACAAAGAACAGATCAGATCAGAGCTCAGAGCACAATGAGGACAGAGCCCTTTAGCAGCTTGTGCTCCTTAGAAGAAGTGAGGAAGAACATTGCAGTAGAGGTGGCAGAGTTAAGAAAAGGTAAATGTTAATATCACACATAGCATCTGCACCTGAACTCTCAGTCACAGTTAGGTGACTTTATCAATGTCCAGTGATTTTACCTTACAACATCTATGGGCACTTAACCTCTCATCTTCATCCAGTAAGACAATGAAAGCATTGCTTGAAAACTTCTCAGCTTCCTTCTAACCTTATTCAAATTTGACAAATTTCTAATAGTAAGGTAGCCTTCTTATTGGCTTGGCACAACAAAGATTGACTTAATAAAAATAAGAATAAAGGCAAAGCCAGTTAAGCGATACATAAGGAAAGGGGTGTAAAGCCTTGTGGTGTCTGTGCCCGTGGATTTTGTTTTGTCTGTTTTTGTTGTTAACAGAGACAGTGGGTAGGTACTGTAGTGGGGTTGATCAAAATTACAAAACTAGAGAAATATGAAGACAGATCTAACACCAACTGTTTATTTGAAGGGTTCAACATAAAGTCTGCTTAGCATCTATTCAGTTTACGAAGTATGACTGCTCAAAAAAAGGAATTTTGAGCAAAATGAAAATCTAACCTTTACTACAATGCACTTTTGCAGAGGCTCCTGATCTGAGTATTTAAGAGTATAATTTCTTGTCATGGAAGTAAGTCATTTTTACTTATGTAGAGGTTTAAACACCAGAAATTTCTCAAAGGATGGTTCAAAAGTTTGAAATTCTAGCTTGCAGTACGACTTCGAAAGATGTGTGTACCACAAGCTGTACATGAAAGGAAACCTGTCATCAGAAGGAAGAGAAATAGAAAAAGTTTTTTCCAGAAAAAAAAATCTCACAAACAAGCAAGTTCAATGGTGAGTGCAAAGGGAGGACCTATTGCCTTGATTTTAACAAGAATTCTCAGTACCCTCTCTAAAGGATGGTATTGCTTGGCATGTTTTAGACACCTCCAGAGCCTTCTGAAGATTTTCCAGGGTTTGATTTTCCAGGGTTAGGCGATGAAGTCCAACCTCTATTTCTTGGCTTTACAGAGGGGGACATTGCATATTCACATGCCCTTTCAATCCTTCATAGTCTAAATGACATATTTGAGGTTTGTAATTGCTTTATAAGACAGTCCTTCATATCTTTGCAATCTCCCTAAAAAGTCTGGTAAGGAATGTGATGACTCAGTTCGCCTTCTTATTTTTCAGTTTCATTATGATGTGTACTTCTTGTCATCAGACCTGCAGAGTGTGGATTATATGATGAAGGTAAGAAGTGGTATATTTCATGATGGATTTAAGAACCTCTGCTCTGTGGTCTCACATTAATTTTCTCACACGTTTCAGATCCGGCCTTTGGTCAAAAGGAAGATCCGTGTTTTATCGTTGTTTGACGGGATTTCCACTGCGCTGTTAATTCTTCAAAAAGAACTGCACCTAGAGATAGAAGCATATTTTGCTTCAGAAATATGTGAGACAGCTCTGAAAGTGTCCAGAGTCAGGTGGAAAGATAAGGTCATCCAGTTAGGAGACGTTAGAAATTTAAGGAAGGAGAAACTGCAATGTTTAGGCAGAATAGATCTTGTTTGTGGGGGCTTCCCCTGCAATGAACTGTCCCTTGTTAATTGGCGTGGCAGGGGATTACATGGTTAGTGTTTATTACTGTTGAACAAAGGCGCCCCAGTCACTGGTGTCTTGATAGACTTGAGGCTATTTTTCACACTAATTCATTATATTAATTCTGTTTCAAACAGATCCAGATTCAAGTGGACACCTTTTTTTTGATTTCAAAAGGATCATAGAAGATGTTAGAGAATTGCAGTATAAGGCTGGTCTCCCCTTATTTTGGTTAATGGAAAATACTGCTCATATGCTCAAAACGAACAAGGACTGTATTTCAAAGTAAGATATCCTTTGATTGTGTTTGTTTTTATTTGATATTTGTGTTTTTTTAATATGTATCCTCACAGAAAATATCACACTTCCAAATTTATTGTAGGAATGTAGGCTGTGAGCCTTTAAGACTGTGTGCAAGTGGTATTGTGCCAATGCGGCGACCTCGGTTCTACTGGGGCAACTTGCCAGGTATGATGGATATGAAGGTCACAAAGAGGAAGAAAGCAAAACTAAGCTTCAAGATTTTCTAGACTATTCAGTGAAAGCTGTTTTTAAAAATGCTAAGACTTTCACAAGTAACATGACAAATCAACTCAGAGGTATGAAGCTCAAAATAGAGAGAATAGGCTAGCATTTTTATCTTCTTAAAGCAATTATTATGGCCTCTAGGACCCAACATTCTTCCAGTAACTGAAAATGGCCAAACCAGGAATTTTAATATAAATGAAACAGAGCGATTGATGGGCTTTCCTGAGCACTATACTGATGTATCTAATTTAGATTATGAAGGTCGCAAGAAGCTGCTTGCAAATGCATGGTGCGTTCCAGTTGTGGCAAAACTGATGGAAGCATTGACATCTTTATTTGTTGTAGATGATACTGAATAAGGTAAGTTTTGAGACTTAGGACCAATAATATTTTATTGCAAAAATGATGGAAGCATTGACATCTTTATTTGTTGTAGATGATACTGAATAAGGTAAGTTTTGAGACTTAGGACCAATAATATTTTATTGCCCATACCATAAAAACCCTGTACTCAGACACTCTCTCTTAAGTATCAAAGTATGGATGCTGGTTTAATACAAGCTAAGATCACTGACACTTATGTGCAAGTAGATTCTTCTTGTTGTAAAAAGAATTTTTTGCAAGAAGGGCACTTGAATAGTGCTGGAGCATGAAGCATCCAGCAGTCATAGTGTAAAGGTTTTTGTGAAATAAAATTTATGATGCATTATTACCACATTTAAATTGTTTTTTTTTCTAAAACCAAAATATTGAACCAAACATTCAAAACAGCCAGCATGACAGTATGTAAAGGTACCTGATTACCTTATTACCTTACTGTCTCCTATTACCTTGTCCTCATGCATGAGCTGTTGTAGCAATAACAACTGATAAGACTGACAAATGTGAAGTGAATTATTTTCTTTGCATAAAAATCTGCTTATTTATTATGCACCTAGTTCTACATATTTTTTAAAATTGGCCATTTTATTTTAATCTTTAAGATTAAGAAGCAAGGGAAAAATTCAGAACTTTACTTACATGTCTGTAATGATTCAGTGTTAAGGAAATATTTTGCTCTTGATCTGCTACGGAAATAACAAACATATGATGAAAAAGGCCTTACAAAGTGCTTCAATCTTTGTGAATCAATTGGTTATACATATTTTATAGACTACAGATTTTAAAAACTGTAGTAACACTTACGATATCATATGGAAAGACCCATCTACAGAGTTATCAATTTCTTACCTGGCAAAAATGATTGGCAAGGTATAAATTTAAAAAATACACATTGTTTTGAAATGATGTGTTTCTTTTATTTTTAGTGTACAATGAATGAAATACATGTACAATGTTTGACCATTACTAATGGGTGTAATGAAAACACCCTAAGCAGGGCATAGCAAAGAAAACAATTACAAACAAAATGATTATAGAATTAAACTTACAAGTGTTTTACATCTTATTTTTATTTGAAGCATGTTTCTCAACAATATGTGTGTGTAAACGTACTTTGTAACTAAATTTTAAACCACATGTAGGACATTTAAATCTTGGAGGGCCATGGACCCCTCTTTTGTGGCGATTTAGCTCATTTGGAAATCGAAAATATTTTCACAATGATCACATTTGTATTGCAACTCCTCTTCATGTTCTTCAAATTGTTGTTGAAGGCCCTGAGAAAAAATGAAGTTAGACAGAACTGTTTTTCGTTAGGAGCCGCCTAATGAAGATTTGCACTTACTCCATGGCATCTTTTCTGGTGTTGCAGCATTGTCCCCTTGAGAAAAAATTTTTTTTTGCAGATTGGACAAGGAACAGTTTTCAATTTAAGATGTTTAGTTGTCAGGTGTCTCCGCAAATAGTCCGCATCTCGGAAAAAGCTACCACACTCTGAACACTTGAATTTTTTGTTTCGCTTACGCATGTGGTTATTAAGGTGAGCTTTGACACCTTTCTTTGAAGTAAACTTTTTGTGGCACAGAGTACATTCAAATGGGTTCTGTTAGGAAATCCAAAACAATCTATAAATTTTACTATCAAAATTTTCGCTTATCAAAGTTGGTTCATAGGTGCACTTACAGCTTCCTCAGGGGTCATATTTAAATGAGTCTTGGTCCTCATCAGAGCTGGATATTTTGTCAAGTTCATCCACACTCGCATCAGACCCCTCAGTCATGGAGGCCTGACCTTCTTCAGATTCACTCCCTTCAGATGATTCATCTTCCCGGTACGATGGATCCTTTTTAATGTCATCATGTAGTTCCTTCTCAGCGGTATCAGACTCAGACTCTGACTGATAAGCACTTTCCTGAAAATGAAAGAAAATCAATCTTCATTTTTTCACTTTGACAAAGGCAAAAACAATCTTCTTTTCCAGGCAAAACACACCAATTTTGGCCTCTCCCTCAATTTGTAAGATGTACTGCCCTGTATTGCTGAGTCAGAGTCAGAGGATGAATCTGTGTGATGCCTCACTATTCTGCTTTCTCCTACAACATACAAATTGAAAAAAATGTGAAAATTCAGTGTTCTGCACACAGATTTCAGTCCAGATAATATGGAGTATTTTCTGAAAGTGAAATTGTGAAGAAGAAGTTGTTGAGGTTGGGCCAGAACAAATTAAAACCTCATTTATTTCCCCCTGCTCATTTGTCCACAGCGAACCACAGCAAAGAACTGATAAGGTTTTGTTTTGTTCTTCCCCCACACCACAACACTTTCTTCTTCACAATTTCACTTTCAGCAAATACTCTTTTGAAAGAGGTAACATTTCCAGCAGAAAACTTTACCTGGGAAAATATTGGATAACTCAGTTTTTGTAGGTGAGTCCTGATGAAAAGGGTTTCTAAGAAGCCTGGTGCAAGGAAGTTTCACCGCGCTCAAGCAAAACTGTAACAATTTTAAAACTTAGGACAAGAAAATTCAATTCCAATATTTTTGGCAAGTTATGGGGTTATAGTTATGGAGCACCTGTGCATTGAGGGAGGTCTTCAATGGTTTCCTTCTTGATATCATCCTCTCCAATTTCAGGTTTCACATCTTCTTGATTTGCAGTATCATCTGAAAAAGAATTAGAGACGAGTTTGTTGGTTCAATAAAAGTCTTCTAAAGGGTTGAAGCATGCATAGGCCACTACCACACTTATTGCAACAAGCAATTTAAGGTCAGCAAACACATAGTATCTAGGCTGTCAAAACATGCAAGTGATGTGAAAATAGCATTTCTTGCAAAGAACAAGCAGCTGTAACCAAAAGACAGTGACAGAGACAAGTCCAAAACATATACAAAACAAAAACAAAATACACATGTATACAAGTGAGCAGTAGGGTAACACATCAGGATTTACAATGCACTTTTCACAGAAAAACAGAGATATGCACCTAACAACATTAAATTGTGTTACAAACTTGGTTCAAAATAGTAGTGAAAAAATGCAGGAAAATGTGTGTAAATTGGGATGGGGGAGGAAATGTATTTCAGAGATAAACAAAAACTAGGACTGTTACAAAAAAACAGAGAAAATGACGATGCAAAGAAGAATCCTCCAGCATCAAGAAGACGAGGTAATCCTTTAAGGAAAAGGTAATGATAGCATTAAAACACTGTGAAGATAAAAAATAGCTTCAAAAGAGAAAATTTCCTCACTATAAGTTTTTCATGTCTCGTCTTTCCATCTTCAGGTTTCTTCCCTGTATTTACCTCACAATGGAGGTATCAGGAGGATTATTAGATTTCACCTAATTTTGTAAATGCGCTTTATCTGCTGCTTGCTGCATCCTGGAGATCAGGTTGAAGATTTGTATTTCTCTCTCTTAGCCTTGTTTAATGTAAATGTCTTCCTTCTTGGCTTAGTCTGCATCTTTATCTCTCCTAAATATATAAATAATAAAAACATGAATGAATAAATTCACCTGCATTTAACCATTGGCATACATTTCCAGTCCTATGATTAGGAACAATGCACCACCTCTTCTACAGCAGACTTCTCAAATAAATGTAATGAGTTTCTCTGAGCAGACATCAAATTAATATAGACATTGGGATGAATAGGTTTACACCAGGTAGAAACAGAAAAGGAGATGAGATGTTAACCTGCCATCATCTTGGCTTAAGTGTAGTAGACATTTTTTCCACCCTCTTGCGTTGGTTCTGACAATGCTCATATTTCTTTACAGCAGTAAACATAAAATTTGGCTGAAGGATATTTTGTCTGCAAAACCACAAGAAAACTTATCCAAGACAGGCTTTTTAAACAAAAAGAGCATCCAATAAACACTTCAACTTACCCAGCTTTAGGAAGGCTGTCAGACCCTGGATGCTTTCATCGCTGATGTAAGCTCAGATTTGTATTCTCTTTATTTTGAAGATCCCTACTAACAACTAGGCAGAAAAGTTTTTTTTAAAAATGTTTTTGCTTGTTTTAATAACAAAAATTAGAGTTCAAGAAAATGACCTCTCATGCAACCCATGAAAGAGTCCACATAGCTGACAGCTTCTGGAAGGCGGGGGAAATTCAATGCAGGATACTGTATTGCATGCATCAATGAATTGTAAGTATATCCGTAACATATCCTTTGAAATCATCGGGACTTAATGTTAAAACAATGCGGAAAAATGGACAATTTTAAGGAGTTGTGTCATGCCAAAGCTTCAGATATTGGCTTACTTTAACACCAATTTCTTGACCTCCCAAGAGCTATTCACACATACATTCAGATTATTTTCTATTTTCCAGCTGTCATTATTATGCTGTATATATAAAAGGTTTCTCATAAATCAGCCTTTACAAGTTATTTTTTGTTTACATATATAAATTGTCATATCTGCCTTCTGAGAAATCCTTATGTTTAGGTTATGTAATTTATAGCAGGTTAGCTTCTGCTGAAATTTTGAATCAAAAATATGATGCTGCCACCTTCAGGGTGAATAACATGCCCGTACTAGCAGAACTAATGAAACATTTAAAAGCACAGATTTGAAGTATAAATTGAAGTCTTTTATTCAGTTAGGAGAAGACCAGTGTCCGACCTCCTATGACTTGGATGGGGCAGTTACTTTGCCAAATTCATCATTGTTTTATTTCATTCAATGTACATTCAGTTATATTTATAAAGATGCACTATGTGATTTATAAGGCTTAATTTTTTTATTTTATCTCTATTCATACCAATTTAAATGGTTATATTTGCCTGTCTACATAACTTCATAGTGAATCTTCAGTAAGACAGCCTAAAAGCCGCTAAAAAGCTATGTTGACCCTGACAACTGAGGTGAAACTTTTGACTTCAATATATTGTGCATCTGTTAACTGCTTTCTGATTTAATGTGGCAGTTTAATCGCATTTCTTCAAAGCCAATATATGTGGAAAATTTTATTTAAAAGAAAATTACCATGGCATATAACTAAACTGCCTGAATTCATCCTGCTTTTTGTTCCTTACAGATACTGAAATAATCATGGTTGCTAAAAACTTATACAAATACCAGGCAGGGCTTATGAATATGTGTCCATACTTCTCATTTGAGGCAATGAACAGACCAGACGGACTCGTACTCACCTGGGACAATAATCCTGCCCTGGTCCTCAAATTGGTGAATGACACCTTTTTAATGCTCTCACCAGATGAAACAGTAAGAACGAACATTCCATAGCAATGTCCTAGTATGTTGTACCTTCTGATCATCATGTATCTATTTTCAGCTGAAAATATTTGATCTTAAAGACAATAAAAAAAGCACTTTTAATATCAGTTCACACCATTTCATCAGCAAATATTTCATAAGTTCAGATCCATTAAATAATGTTATTCTTACTAACCATTCCAACAAATCTGCATGGGTTTTAAATTCTGAACTGAACGACCTTTTCACCATCCAAGTAAGTAAAATTCATACAAATCCTATACCCATACACTCAATGCAGCTATACAAGAAGAACAGAATCATCAAAAGAATTTTATAATGAGGAACTCTTTCTTTGACCAAATGAAATCATTTTTGAATAAAAGATTATATTTTCACTGAAGCGGTAGTGTGTTTTGGTAAGAAAGGCGAATAATTGAGTAAAAATGTCTTCCTAGCTGCCCGAAACGACACACTCCTTACTGGTTGATGCCTTGTGGATCAAAAGCAATGATTTTATTCTTGTGACGCAAGACTCAGGACTGCACAAGTTCAGCTTAAACGAAGGAAAAAGCTGGTAAAAATTTATACTTCTCTATATCATGAATACCCCACAAAATAAAATGACTAACAACCCCTTCAATCTGGACAGCACATTTCTAGGAAGTTATAGTTTTGAAAGACAATCAAGGCTTGACTCTGTCTTTCAAATTGACTCCAACAAGTTTCTTGGGGTATCACGAAACTACGATTATTCTCAATTGTATAAGTATGACATTGAATCAATGACCCAGGTAAATCACTCAGTAGCCATGTCATTATTCTCTGGCAAACTGTTGCTTCACTCTCCATTCCCCCTTTTCAGACAACCCTGGATAAAAATATTACTAGATTTTTTAAAACTAATTGTGCCACCTTCATTGAAGATCAACAATTATTTTGCTCTGCAACATGGGAATCTGTAACCCTCACAGATGTGAAAAATGGAGGAACTGTGGCTATCCTCACAACAGCAGAAAAGAAAGGTCTGAACAACTTTACAAATGAAATGCAAAGTCAATAGCCCTTTGACTAAATTATAATTTATTCACCCTCTAGATATATATTCACTATCAGCTGTAGATTGGTACATCACTGCTTCATCTGATGACTGCATATTAAACACTGATGTACGATTTATGAAAAACCTGGAAATTGGCAAGAAAGTTAATCATAATTCAAATCTTGTAAAATCATATATACCATCCCTCAAAAGTTGTTGCCATATCATCATCAAATGATACTTTTATCCACTTCTAACATGTTTTGATTCCATTTTTGGGAAAGAGGTATTTTCTTTTTCTTGGAATTGGTTCCAACCTTGGAGTAGTGATGATGACCTCTGGATATAAGCAATGATTGTCAGAATCTTCAAAGATATCTGAAGATGCTGGAGATGGATTGTCTCGATCATCGTTATCAGATGGAGGACATTGTTGTATATCCTGATCATTGTTGTTGTTCTCAGATGTTTTATGCCTTTGGGAAGAAAATTACAATGATGAGCTAGGAAGATGAATAATGAAAAAGTAATGCAGGTAATGATGAAAATATTTACCTCAATGTCACCATCAGCCATCTTTTTGTAGTTTGGTCTAATTTCCCTTGTAATCATCGATGGGTTCCTGCAAGAAGAAAAAGAATGGCAAAGATTGAAGGAGAAGGTTCTTAGTTACTGGTCACCTTGTGAACCCAAATTGGATAATGGTAGCTAAAGAATGAGTTGTAGCATCCATTGTTTAATCTTGATGTACCTAGTATCCAGTCCAATATCATCATCCAAGTTTGCTTGGAAATCTCGTGCCCTGTTGATGGTGCAGGTAAATAATAAGCAGACTCTCTCCTCTGGTCGATGTTGAAATAACTGATAAAGGAGAAGTGAGTTGTGGGAGTATAGAAGCATTTTTTGGCAAACTTTTTCAACAAATTTATGGATGTCTTAGGTTTGGCATATATTCCTATGATAGATTTGGCATTGATCACAATAATACAAACATCAAGTCTCGTTTTTTTTTTTGGGGGGGGGGGGGGGGGGGGGGAGAGTGAGTGATGAATGTGATCTTATTTTGGACACAGTCATTGTGTCATTGGCATCCATTGGCAGACATTGGCATCCATGCTCAGTTGTCCACTCAAGTGTGGAAAGCTCTCATGCTAATAGTCCTTGCCACTAGGATTTTTAAGAAGACAACTAAGTAAAGATTCAGAGCTCTGATAAGCGAGGTAGCAGAGTTGGGAGACCCCCACCACCCTGCTACCAAGCCAATCAAAACGCTGAATTTTTACATAGTTGTCTTCTTTCGAAATCCTAGTGGCAAGGACTATAGAACTTTTGCTTGGAGCCAATTTGGAAAACTAGGCTTCTCTTAAGCTACTCCATTGTTCTTTCCAATCTCTATGGAGGTGTAATTTTTATATTCAGCTATTTTAGTCCTGTATTTACCTCCAAAGGTAATAATTTGTTAATGTTGATTGTTGCTTGTTTGTTGACTTGCTTTGGCTGCATGTTAAATAATTCTAATCTTTACTCATCTTTGTGACTGGTTTGCTTCTAAGAACCTAAACATTCTGTTCCTATGTGCTAGTCACAAAACCATGATATGATCAAAATGTGAATGATTATACTAGATGTAAAGTTTACAGTAGTGTATGTGACAAGAAATAAAATGAACAGTTATCTGGTGTATATGCTTAACTTATTTTGATCTCGTAGAACATTACAATTACATAAAACAAGTAGAACAGGACCATGGAAACCTGTCTATGAACTTAATATCCTGTTTTGCCTATAAAACCTGAAACTGCACACAAATGGCAATGTACTAGACTTGCTCAACTTTTTAACTGGATCTTTTTATTTGGTTTTTGAAAGATTCTTCTTCAAGGAACACCTATGCTGAAGGAGGTTTTTCTTATGGCGGAAGGCAAACCCACATACACAGCACTGGTGTTGTGGAGGCCTATGATGAGTGCGTGCATGGTAGTTTAAGGCTTTCATGGATTCATAAGTTTTAGAGCATTTACTGCACTTTAGTTTCTTCTTAATGCAAACCTTTTGTTCCTACAAAGACAAATAAGGAGTTTTATGCTGAAGGCTGTAAGCTTTTTTATATGTGTTTTTGTCTCACCTTCATTGCTGCTTCAAGTTTGCTTGCATTATCACTGATTCTGATATTCACATTGTTCTTTTCATCTTCCGCTGATGAGCTAGTCTCAGAAATTGTGTCTTCCTCAGATGGATTATATTCTGACTCATGATCTGATTCAACAGC
The DNA here is from genome assembly GCA_037074505.1 of Albizia julibrissin. Lineage (NCBI taxonomy): Eukaryota > Viridiplantae > Streptophyta > Magnoliopsida > Fabales > Fabaceae > Albizia > Albizia julibrissin. Next base: position 26,097 of record JAYWLI010000080.1, read on the forward strand.
ACTTTCTTCAGACTCCTCACCATCCACAGAATAAGCAGGATTTCTGACACCTCTTGCTCCTGCAATAAAAAGAACAGTTAGAGCTTGGCCACAGAACCATTCAATTTCTTCCCATTTTACCTGCTGTCATATAAGGGTGACATTCAAAACTTATTATAAGAATCCCATGCCTCTTTTCTTTATTGAAATACCTTTTGGCTTACATATGTTTAGAAGTTACTTGACACATTTTAAAACCCATTTCCACCAGACCCATTTGTTTTTATAAACTTGTTCATTTGAGAAAGTTGATTTTTAACTCACTTAGCTTGAAAGTTACTTTTTGTTTTGAGGGCACAGCCTTAGCAACTTTATTCACTTGAAGCTGTGAGAGACGATAAGCAGAAAAATACAGTCATTAATGAAGAAAAGAATGAAAGCAAATCAAAGTGTCTACAAATGCACCTTCGTCTCTTGTCTTTTTCCGTTCTCTTTCAAAACATCCTGCATGAATGTTGGGGGTTTAGGGTCCAGACCTATTGACCAAAAAAATGCCATACAGGATGAGCAAGAGTGAGGCCGGAAGCAACCGGATGAAAAAGCATTGAAGAGAAGAAACCCCTTGTAATAAGAAAACCTACCAGCATTCTCCATAGCCTTAAAGTTTTCAAGAATTCGAGCATATCTGCTCTTCTCATAGTCGGATAAATCCTCCCACTCAGCGGGTGCAAAGAATTGACACTATCAATTTCACTGCTAGATGCCATTTAAAATTCTAGGAGCAACATATGTTTTAAGTATCACAATCACAGATTTCACTTAAAAAACAAAGAAGTACAAGAAACCCCTTAGGGAAACTGCAAGAAACCTCCTAAGATGCTGTAAAGATGAGTGTGGTGGTTATCCTCCAAAACAAGTGAACTGTCATGGTCTTCAAGGTGGTCATTTTTTTCTCTTTTCAAAGATTTTAATTTAAAGAAAAGCAGAAGTGCTTTCAATTACAAAAGTAATTGAAAATTATAAAAAAAGTTTTTTTTGCCACATGGTGCCTAAGTACCAAAAGAGGTTTCCCCTAATCTGCACAGGTTCTTGGTACCCAAGGCCATCAAGACATGGGTCATGCTGGCCTGAAAGTTGGTATATCAATTTCTTCTATGTTTTTAGTTCTAAGCGTAAAAAAAAAGGTAAATGTTTATGTCAAATGAAGCAGTATTTCAATACTTTTCTAGCTGCAACTGAACTTCTCATCACAGCTCAATGAAATTTATCCATGTCATATTTTTACCTTTCATCATAAGTAGGGCCCTAACCTTAAATCTACGTTTTCTTTAAAATAAAACGAGGATTCCTAGTCCCTTTAGCAGCTAAGAAGAAGATTAAAAGCTCATTAAAATGTCATCAGGTTTTTTTTCTTCTTATTCCAGTCACTACCGCTACCAGGCTGAAACTATGTATCCACATACTTTGTGGAACAATGCATAAAGCTTTTCATCGATCCCCTCCAAAGCTACAGGTCTGCCTTTTGATTGACACACTGACTGAATGGACACTCCACCTTCGTGGTGGATTGGCCCTGTATACTGTTCAGGTAGAAAAATGATATCCATAGTTTTATTTTTATTTTTTCCCACCCCCATGCAACCCCCGCCCGACTGACTGACTGACTGACTGACTGACTGACTGATCACTGATCATCAAAAAGATCGGGCAGAAGTCGACGAGATACAAACTTTTACCTCGATGTAGACCCCCCCTAAAATTCATCGAGAAGCTCAAAAAAATCATCAGATTGTTGATATCGTGAACCGTTATCGCAAAATCGCAATATCTTCAAAATATCAAAGAAATATCAAAAATTGAAAATTTTTCCCAAAAGTCTCTAAATCTCGTGAAACGTCGAGAAATAGCAAAATTTTTGGTTTTCTCGGCATTTTATCTTTTTACCACCCCCGCCAGGGCCACTTGACCCTCAGCAGGGGGTCTGGGGGGCGGCAGCCCCCCAGCGAGCGGAAGCGAGTCTTGTAACATATATGCAACTATGTAGAAATTCAGGGTTTTGCTTAGCTTGGTAGCAAGGCGGAAGTACTGTATTTACCTTGTCACACTTCATTACCTGTTAGGGTTCAGGTATTCCTTACCTGATGCGGTAATCAGGATAGAAGCAGGTATGAAACACACATCACTATGTGTACAAGGAAGCGTTGGCAGGGCTTAAGGCTGCAACAGCTGCGAAAAGGGCCCGACAGTCTAAAAGGCCCGCTGCAGTCTCGCCGCGCGTCGCACACCCAGCGCTGCCGGTGTGAAGGGTAGAGCACTGCTGGAGCACCGCCGCGGAAGCCCTGCTGGGCGTGTTGCCTACCTCCCAGGCGGTCCCGCCAAGCCTGCCGCACCGAGACGCGCTGCCTCGGCTGTCTGCTCCGGCCACCCAGGCCAGTCCAGCGCCCTGCCATAGCCTGCCCACTGACGACGACACAACTCCACGCCGTGAAACAAGTCTAAAGCACAAGACCCGCGCGCCCGCAGTGTGAACAGCGAGTACAACGACAGCAACCCCGCCAGCAAGAAGCGCGACAACAACAACGACGACTACAACAGCTGCGCGCTCCGCAAAGAGAGACGCACAGTGTGTGTCGCGTTATGCCGCGGCCACTGCTGGCGGGGGTACCTTGCGAGGTAGGCATTCCTGCCTTGCACAGGACTTTTCTCCACGGTGACAGTCCGCACTCTGCTCACTGACGAACTGAGCTGAGACTCATAGACTCCACTCGGGGCTGGCTTTGATGGCTGGCCATTGGCTTGCCATGGATGGACACTGGGATGCGCTGAGGCAGGGCCGGGCAGGGCTGTGCTGCACTCTGCCACTTCTGGCTGCGAATGGTCTGGTGCACGACTCTGTGGGTAGCTGGATTCAGATTTTGATCGAGGAGTGGGCGAAAACGATGACAAAACTTGCCCTAGGGTATGCATTACACGGCAAGGTAAACTTGCGAGGCGCCCGAGGCGAGTGGCCCCAGCCCCAGACCCCATAGGCCCGAATCGAGTGAGCGCCAGCGGGAACTGAGGGAGGGGGCAGAGGGGGGGGGGGAGCGAAGTGAAGCAGGGTTATTGCTGAGCCTCGCCGGCTGGGCGTGCATGCTGGCCAAGGCGTGGCAGGGCAGGACGTGGGGACAGAGGCTCGCAGGCCAACTGGCTACATACCCCTTTTCTCGGCCGAGCCAGCCGGGCAGCGGTGGCAGCCCGGCAGCAGCTCTGGGCGATGCGGCTCTACTACTGGACTCCACTCAGGGCCGACTTTGTTTGCTTCAGTCTTGCTTCCCATTTGATGGCCATAGACGGACACAGGGATGCAGTGACAGGGCTTGGGGCTTGGGGCTTGGTGGCTGTAAAAGTCTTGTGCACCGGTTCAGTATTTACCTTGTCGCTTTTAATTACCTGTCAGGGGCGGTGGGTACTGCTAGCCAGCGGCCATACCACACTGGATCTACCGGTTCCCATCCGAACACCAAAGTCAAGCAGTGTCGGGTGCGGTCAGTACTTGGATGGGTGACCGCCTGGGAACACCGCATGCAGCTGGCAGGGGGATCGACCCACCCCCTGGTTTTCATATATAGATATAAATACTAAACTAGCTATAATCACAACCAAACAATGTAACATAGATCAAGCAACTAATAGTAAAGACTGGGCATAGCCAAGAGCGCCCCAGAGAGCTGTATCTTTAACCGCTACCTGTACACAATATGGGAAATAAAAGGGTTATAAAATTGAAAAAAAAAAAAAATTGAAAATTGATTGATTGCTGGCATCCATTTATTTTTATTATAAGGCTTGACTAGAATATTAAGCCACGCATGCTCAAGTGCAAGCCAAATTCCTCCAGCCACGCGGAGTAGTAGCACGAGTACCAGCACAACACCCTCGTCATGTGCGAGTGCAAGGAGGAGAAGGAGTCCAGCTAGTGTGAGCGTGCACAGTGGCCGAGTGCGGCCCAGCCCGGTGCAGGCAGTGTGAGTGTGCCTGGTGGTATCGTTACAGAGGGCCCCCAGTGCAGTGACAGCCCTAGCCCAGCCCAGCCCAGCCCGGTACAGCCAGTGTGCCCCCAGTGCAGCCCACCCCAACCACTCCACACGCTAACTGCAGTGCGCCCGCCCCGGACACGACACGCGACAACTGCGCACCTGGTCGCACCGACACCACACCGCACACAGCACTTAGCTGAGAGCGCACGCCGCCGCCGGCCCGCCCTCGATGCTCACACCCTTCTTCCCGTCCTCGTTGTCCCTGGCTGTGCTCACGCTGCCGGGCGTCGGCCACTGCGCTCTGGGCTGCGGGCTGCGGGCTGCTGACTGCGGACTGCGGACGGCGGACGGCGGACTGCGGACTGCGGACTGCGGACTCCGGCCGTCGGGCTGTCCCTCCGCGGCACACACCGCACGCGCCGCACGCACAGCGCGTCGTGGCCGGGGAAGCCGATGCTCTGCGGATTGCCTACCTCCCAGGCGCCATGCCGGCCACCACACTGCCAGCCTGCCGGCCCTGCCCTGCTGCCTCGGCCCGGCCACTCGGCCTACCGCGGCCATTCATCCACGCACCCAGCTGGCCTCCATGCTCAGCCAGGTCCGGCCACCAGCAGGCTCTTCGCTGTGCGCACCCTGACCCTCACCGTGGGCAACATGCTCGCCCTGCCTGCCGTCGGCTGCGTGCACTGCGCCTCGGCCGCGCCGCCCCGACAAGCCTCGCCGCGGGTGGCGCAGGCCGTGCAGCTGGTCTGAGTGCGGAGCCCTGCTGGGCGGATTGCCTACCTCCCAGGCGCCCTGCCAGGCCTGCCGCTCCGAGATGGGCTACCTCGGCGGCCCGTCCCGGCCCTCGCAGCCAGCTCGGCGCCCAGCCTGCCTGCCGACTGAGCCTGCCATCCCTTGTCGGGAGAATTTTATCGGAGAAGTATGCTCCATATGCAGATACACATACAGGAAAAGTGCAAAAAGTTTAAAACTTCCGAAAATTGAATAGTCCTTGCCACTAAGATTTTTAAAGAAGACAACTATGTAGAAATTCAGGGTTTTGCTTGACTTGGTAGCAAGGCGGAAGTACTGTATTTACCTTGTCACGCTTCATTACCTGTTAGGGTTCAGGAATTCCTTACCTGATGCGGTAATCAGGATAAAAGCAGGTATGAAACACTCATCACTATGTGTACAAGGAAGCATTGGCAGGGCTTAAGGCTGCAACAGCTGCCAAAAGGGCCCCACAGTCCAAAAGGCCCAGAGGCCCCAGGCCCAGATGCAAGGACGACACGCACTTTCGGAATCGATTGAAGTGGAACTTCATATGTATGCTCAATATGCAGATACACATACAGGAGAATTGCAAAAAGTTAAAACTTCTGAAAATTGAATAGTCCTTGCCACTAAGATTCTTAAAGAAGACAACTATGTAGAAATTCAGGGTTTTGCTTGGCTTGGTAGCCAGGCGGAAGTACTGTATTTACCTTGTCACACTTCATTACCTGTCAGGGTTCAGGTAATCCTTACCTGAGGCGGTAATCAGGATAGAAGCAGGTATGAAACACACATCACTATGTGTACAAGGAAGCATTGGCAGGGCTTAAGGCTGCAACAGCTGCGTCGCACACCCAGCGCTGCCGGTGTGAAGGGTGGAGCACTGCTGGAGCACCGCCACGGAAGCCCTGCTGGGCGTGTTGCCTACCTCCCAGGCGGTCCCGCCAAGCCTATATGTCGTGCCGGTTAGGTAAAGAATACCTGTAGTCCCTCTTCCACTCACGGGCAGTTCTTAAAGCCTGTAGGACACTTTTTCTACTTAAGACAATAATAAAAACCAGCACAGCTATACAGCGTGCTGGCAGAGAGACGTGACAGCTTAGGTCGTTACACGGTATCTGTCATTTTGCTAGTGAGGTGGCTGAGACGGTTTGCATACAGCGGGCGTGAGAACGGGGCGGGTTGAGCGCCGTGTAGTTAGGCAATCCCGGCCGTCGGATGCACGCCTGCTGGGTGGGCTGCCTAGTGCGCTCGTAGCAGGCTAGAATCCGCCATCGCCAGATACGCGCTTTTGGCTGGAGCGCAAACGCGGAGTCGAGCCGGTCCGTGCCGCGCGACCAGGGCTAGGCCGAGCCCAGCCGGGCGCAGGCAGGGGCGTGGATCTACCCGAGCCGAGCCGGGCGAGGGTAGAGTGGGGCGCTGGCCCGTCGAGGGAGCGGGGTCTGGGGTCTGGCCCTGCCACGAGGGGAGCGCGCGGTTAAGTGCGTGAAGGGTCGCGACTAGCTAGGCCCTTGAGATTACGGGGCAGCGGGCGCGGGCCCGCGGGGCGGTAGGGCGGCGGGGCCTCACAGCGATAAAGCGGGGAAAGGGGCCTGGTTGCTGCCACGAGGGGAGACCTCCTTCAAATCATGCAAGCCTGCTACACAAGCCGAGAGCCCAAAGCCTGCACGGACGGACACGAAAGTTAATATGGATGCGATGACGTCACAGCTCGGTCTGGGCCAGGCGGCTGGGCGGTGCCGCTGCGGCGTGGGATGGGGGCTCGGCATGGGGGCTATGCGGCTTGGCTAGCTGGGCAAGGCTGGCTTGGGGTTGGATTGGGACCTTGCTTGCTTGTTGCCTACCTTCGGGGGTGCTGAAAGAGACGTGAACACGGTTGTCACGTCTAAAAATGAGCAGGTATAAGGTAAGGTTAAGAAAGGCATAAAAATATTTTTTACCTTAAATTTTTTTAAATTACATTGCAACCTTTTCGGCTGAGCGATTAGCGAAGCCCCTCACGCTCAGCCAGGTCCGGCCACCAGCAGGCTCTTCGCTGTGCGCACCCTGACCCTCACCGTGGGCAACATGCTCGCCCTGCCTGCCGTCGGCTGCGTGCACTGCGCCTCGGCCGCGCCGCCCCGACAAGCCTCGCCGCGGGTGGCGCAGGCCGTGCAGCTGGTCTGAGTGCGGAGCCCTGCTGGGCGGATTGCCTACCTCCCAGGCGCCCTGCCAGGCCTGCCGCTCCGAGATGGGCTACCTCGGCGGCCCGTCCCGGCCCTCGCAGCCAGCTCGGCGCCCAGCCTGCCTGCCGACTGAGCCTGCCATCCCTTGTCGGGAGAATTATCGGAGAAGTATGCTCAATATGCAGATACACATACAGGAAAAGTGCAAAAAGTTAAAACTTCCGAAAATTGAATAGTCCTTGCCACTAAGATTCTTAAAGAAGACAACTATGTAGAAATTTAGGGTTTTGCTTGACTTGGTAGCAAGACGGAAGTAATGTGTTTACCTTGTCGCTCCTTATTACCTGTCAGGGTTCAGGTTTTCATTACCTGCGGCAGTTATCAGGTAAGAAGCACACAATAGGTGTGCAAGGATGCACTGACAGGGCTTGGGGCTGGCACTGTCGGCTGTAGTATGGTGCAGCCTGGATACTTTTCTGTTTTTTTCTGCCAATGGACATCTTCCGCAGTCATGGCTTGAGTCGATATTGGCAACATTGTTCCTTCTGTGTGCAGACTCGAACCCGATTTCCTGATCATTTCCTAGTTTAGATTGGAAAATGTGGCTCGAACGAGCCATCAGGCAGGGCTGGGCTAACCCCGCGGCCCTGACAGCAGGCAGGGCAGGTGGCTCACTGGAATGTTGGCCATTGTTGTGAGTGTTATGTTTGCAATCCTTTGGGATGCTGTTACATGTTCAAAGGGCCTTCCCTCCCATATTTTAGTTTCTGTAATACAGATGCTTTAGGAATAAAAGGACATGTGCACTTGAGACATACTTTGTCTAATTACTTTTAAAATTTCAAACAAGAATTCAACAGCTATTAGGGGGTAGGGTGGAAAGGCAAGTTTTTTCTAGTTCTAGCAGGCAGTGGCCGGAACACTCTTCTTGTTTTTCATCTTTGGAAGCTATAGCCATCAGAGGTGGAAAGTTTTCTGACAGAATAAAATCAGAAAAAAGATTTTCTGGTCTAAGAGACATAGCGCCTATGAAAGTGAAGTGCGAAGTATGTGTTTAGGGTTGTGTTATAGATAATTACAGTACTTTTTAAATGCTTGTGCACTAGGTTAGAATTCATTTAAAGAAACTTTTTAGGAAATGTTATCTTAACTTTTTTTGCAGAATCATAAACAATACAATGGGTGGCAAAAAAAGCTGCCATTATTGCAAGAGCGAAGCATGTTTTGCGAGAAAAACACTTGATGGTGCTCTGAATCGATGCCTCTGTGCAGGAATATCATGTTCAAAAGCCTTTCAAAAGGAACTGGAGCATTTTTATAAATTAAACTATAATGCTTTCTTGTTTTCAAGGTTAATAATTTCTCTGATTTTTTCAAAATCAATCTTAAACATCATTTCCATAATTTATTAAGATTTATTTTTTGTCACTGCTTACAGTGTTGTATGGACGCTGTGAACTCTGCAGAAGCTGCAACTTAGTCAAAGATGCTTTTGTATTTGTAAAAACTGTGGACAAAAGAAGAGCATTCTTTGTGTGTTCCAAACCGGAATGTCTCTCTTTATGCATGCAGAGACTTTTTTATTGGAAGGAGATGGCTACAGCGAAGTACAAAGGACAACCTAGATATTTTATTCAAAACCTACGCATTGCAGTTTTGCAAAGAGTTCATTATATAAAAAATAGAAAGGCATCAGCAAATCTTGTGTAATGTTTTTATCTTTTTTAATCATGTTGAACTTTTAATTTAAATGTCATAAAAAAGGAGTGACAGTATTAAGTCGTAAATAATGTGTATATTGGTACTCTTAGTTTAAATATTTTTTAAAAAAGTGTGATTATTTTGTTGTTATAGTTGGTATATTGCCTGGACTGTCAAGGAAAAGCCATTATATGACTGAAATTACTTATCTCCATATTTTTCTTTACTAATATATGAAAAAAATGTCTTTGAAAAGAAGAATAAATATGTGCTTCTGAAACAAATGTTGAAAGTCATGTATATAAAACTGCTTTCACTGTCTCTGCTGTGAACTCAACTTCACAATATTGATACTAGTGTTGAGAACATTCCATTTCCCACCCTATAGGCAAATAATAACCACTGAATATTGTTCTTCATGAAGAGAGGCCAAGAAGCTTGTTCACGCAAGTTTCTTTTAGAGGAATCTGACCAATGATCAAGATGTGTCATGTGCTTCAGAACTAGAAATTTTATGTAAATAAAAAACATGATGGATATTTTACTGATGCAAAAACACTGCAGCATTCTCTTTTTAAAAAAAAGTTAGTTTGTTTTCCATTTGCAGAGAATAATTTAAGACATATTTTTTGAAATTTGTATCTTTACCTTCCAACCTTTGAAAGTATAAGCATGAATCATTTAAAATTGGTATACACCTTGCCACCTGCTATCACTTTCAGAACCTGAGCTTATACCTGATACAAAATATCTTCATCACCCTCCTAACATCAATGAACCAAATGACTCCAACCGCTTTTTAGGATATTACCTTGTGATGAATCGGTACCTTCTGTACATAGTTTACCCAGGTTTACCTGAGACATTATTATATGACAATTTTTCATATGTTTTTCTTTTCTCATACCTGTGCTCCTATGAGAAATGTAAAGGACGGTGCAACTCAGGAGTGAGATTGAGATTGAGAGCCCTTGCCCAAACATACAGCCCTGACCTCACAAGCTCAGACATTCCAAAAATGTTTACAGAAAATTATCTGCTGGATATAAAAACAGAACCTTCAGAAGAAATTAATGACATGCCCATGATAAAGGTTGTATATGCGTGTTACTCTTTACATAGGCAGTTTGTTTGTTCGGAGTCCTGCACAAATTATAGGAGTTAACCTCCTAGTTCAGATCTTTAATGTAATTTTTGTTTGCTCTTTTACATTGCTTTTCAGGAGCTGAATTTTGATGCACTCGAAGAAACTTTATGCTGTTCTTTACCAAGAGTTGTCACAAACACATGTGCTCCAGCAAGTAAGTCAAGTAGATTTGAGGTTAAAACATCTCTCTTTTCCATTGAAGGATATGTGCAAGAAAACATTTTCACTTTACAGAGGCTTTGACATCAACAGAGCATGATCATATTTATGCCAAAACCTATGTACAGAAGGTGGCTATGAGCCCAATGCCTGTAACACAAGCAGCTCCTAAAAATGACTCCCGTATTGAAACACAAAAGGTAAAATTTCAAGTGTCTTTATAGGGCAAAGCTTGTTCTTTCAGAACTTTTTTTAACATCTCTAAATTTGATATGTTGCAGCCTGAAGAGGACATGGAACTTGCAAACAGTTTTGTACTATTTGCAATGAGACACTATTAAGTAAGAATATGGCTCGTCCTCGGAAAGCAAAACCATCACTTGTATATGAAGACGAAGAAGGCATCACAGATGAAAAGCACAAGTACTTGAAAATCATCAGGGCTAAAAAGACAGAGTTTGAGTGGTGTTTTATAAACAAGGAAGCAGAACATTTCTTTCTATCCCTTTTACAAGATCGGGGCTACAAATTTGCTGACTCCTCTTCACAGCTAGTGGGAACTTTAAAGAGCAGTTAGAAAACTTCAGAGTTCTCGCCTTAAATGGCTTTGGCAACAATTTCCCCCTAATATGATGTGAGGATATTTATGAAATTACCTCTTTGATTTAATATTTTTGCATAAAACTCCTGATTCACAGTGCGGTATAGGTATAGGTATAGGTATAGGTATAGGTATAGTATCACAGTATAGGTATAAAGCTTTTTTAGGGCTCTAGTCATGTGGCTTGCAAAGCCAGATGTAGCAGTTAAAGACCATTGAATTTTTGTCCTAGTAGGATATCTTTTGGTTGTGTTTAGCTTTATTAATACCACATTACTTTGAAAAAGTACTATGTTGTGACCTAAGCTTTTTTATTTCTCTGTAAGTCTTGTGTGTGCAATATAAGTACCTAAATGCTGTGTATTTTTATTGTCTTCATTTATTGTATTTGGGTTGTTAATATTTGTGGATCGTTGTGATTCTCTTGAAGATGAATTTTATGTTTCAATTGTTGATTTGATAAAAGGAGCTGGTGTGGTTTTTAAAAAAATGAAACCTCTGTTGTGAGGTGTATGAATTTTTAATTTGGAAATTGAAGTGAATGATATCTTCTAATGTATATTATATGGATTTTGCAATTTTTGTTTACATATCTCAGGTACTGTGTTGACAGTCTACCTTGCAGATAACCTTATCTGTCATGAATTGTGATGATGTATGAAATAAAAACAAAACTGAAAGAAGATGTTCACTTATTTCAACAACACTTCAACCAAAAAAGCCTTGGCTTCTGTTTGTCATCAGGGTTCACACCAGTCAGGGAAGTCAGTGAAGTCATTGAAATGTCAGTGGAGGCAAAAATCGGTCAGGGAATCCGGGAAATGTCAGGGATTCCTTTTGGATTGTCAGGGGGAAATTTTCAGACAAAGCCAAAGGGCAAGTATGGCCCGATAACTGCTCGGGTGGCATCAGGAGGCAGTGGTTGACTGCACTGCCTGAAGTTGAAGTGAATATTTCAATTAAACAAGTAGAACAGTATTATCAAACTAATTTGATAAATAGGAACTCGTTCTTCGATTGCAAGAAAGAGCGCTGGATTGGTGGAAGGGAATTCTTGTTTTGCAAGAATTCCCTTGGAAAGATGGAAATAAATTTGTGGTGTGCACAAGGAAGGGAGATGTGGAGGTGACATATGAAGACAGTGGGTTTTGCTTGGTGAAATGAGCGTTTATTACAAGAACACATCAAATTCACAAGAAGAATACATATGCATGGTAATAGTATATGGATTGATTGTGATTGATTTCAAATTTAATCAACTGGGGTGATCTTTACAAATTTTTGTTCATGATAATTAACTGTTTCCATTTCTTAGGGACATTACTTAAAAAAGGGAACTTAAAATTTCTTAAATATGAATACAGTGTTAAGGACAAGATATGTTGCTGATGAATATAATACATTATTGCTCCCTGAACATTTTTCTAATGTGCTCACAAAAAAGGCAATAACAAGCAAATGCTGCTACACCAAACATTATCTCAATGCAAAACAGGCAGCTGCAATCTGCAATACACGTTCCTGGAGGGGAGGAGCACACATCCACATGACTGCAAAAAAAATCCCTGACATTACTTTCTTTATTATAAGGAGGACGTAAATTGGTTTTAACAATTATTTTTATGGAGGATATAGGTAGCTATTTTACATACCTTACTCGCCAACAGGCAGCGCATCTGCAAAATTTACAAGTCATCCTTACTGCTGCACAGCCTAGGCATTCACAAAGGCAACCACAGTCACAAGTTTTTCATGGTGTCAAATTTCCTGCAAAGGTAAAAGAAAAGACTGTAAGTTTGGTTTACAATGAAGCAAAACTTTAGAAAACACACACACTTCAAGTACCTTAACCTTAACAGTCCGGGCAAGAACTTTAAATTTCTTTCGATTGTTTTGAAAGCACTTTTGCTAAAGCAAAGAACCCTGTGACCTACTAGCTAATGACTTTTATTTTTCAATGTCAATGCCTACTTTAATAACAAACACAAGAATTGACAGATTTGACCTCCTATGCTTCATGGAGTCACACATAGCTCACACCTTGTAGAGGGCGGAGAGCTTCATGTATGCAGGCTGAACTTAATCACCGTATTGCAAAGGGGAAGAATTTTTAAGTTTTGCTCTCACAAATATTTTTAAATGATCAGACATCAAAGGTAAAAATATAATGATCAATGTGTAAAATAAAGTTATAGAATAGGCTACTTGTCCCCTCGGCTGGGGTGTAGTGGTGGGGGGAGGCGGGAAATTCGGTCAGGCAGTGAGCTCTCCCCTCCACTACTTTGAGCCCCCGCCCTTCCCCGCCAACTTCCACCTACCCCTCGCCTGGACCCTAATAAAAGATGTGTAGCAGAAGGCTTTTAGTGTAGTAAAAAAACAAGAAAAGCTAACATCAATACATCAATACATAACAAAAAATACCATTGCAAGCAATGCTGGTAGTCACGAAGTTGTACTGATGTTAGGATTTGCATGATGTAACCGATGCAAGGGAATGCCGGTATTGGTTTTCATATTGAAGGGGGGCAGGATTGAAACTAGCCTCTCTGCATGTTGAGTCAAGGGACTAGCCTGGACTAGCCTCACTGGGCATTGTTGAATGTGCGAATCGCACGGGCAGCGCAGGCCGTTTCATGGTCTCTGTTGACCAAGTGGAAGCAGGCGCCGTATCCAAAACAATCCCTTGACTTTGGTGAGCTGAACGGAATCCAGTCTGATATTTCATTTTAATTTTGTTACTCAAATTAATTTTTATGACAAGAAATGTTTAAACATGTTATTGTCACACTATTTTTGTGCTTAGAAATGAAATAGCAATGCCCGTAAGTAGTTTATTTTAGTCGAGAGAATTATTTGAAAACCCGAAGCGTACCCGAGAAAAATGGCGTTGGATGGAAACAGAGATTGTTTACACGTTACCATGATGGAAAGGGAATGATCCTTTCTCATTGGTTGGAGGTTTCCCGCCTTTTAATTTCATTCGTTAAGCATCGTGTCTCCGAGATATCTCGCAATTTCGGATGCGTTAGTAGTCGAGTCTGTCCTAACATTCATTGAAACCATAGAGATACGGTGTGGAGCGGCACACTGCGATTCGACTTACAATGATATTTTCAAGTTCCAATTTTCTCAAAATCTAGCCGTACGACCTGGTCTGAAAATTTGAATCTGAGCTAAACTATTCTTCCTCTACAATTTCTGGAAATCTAATCGAAATCTGTTGGGGGGAACTATGGGGTTTGTATCGGTATTCGGTGTGGGGAAAAAAAAAAAAATATAATGCCTTTTCCATAAGGCAACTTCGTGCCTAAAAAAAGCAGATGTCAGTAAACATCTCTGCCTGCAAAAAGGTACTTTTTTCTTTACAAGGTAGACATTTATACATCAAATGGAATTAAGAATATTTTATATTCATTAAATTTTCGCTTGACAAAAGGATGCTAATAATGTGATAAATTTGTGCTCATTTTGAAGTAAGTAACAGTTCCACCTGCTAGACGATTCACCGCCTTCTCAGAGAGTATCCAGATAAGTAAACTCATTCTCTGCCAAGTGACAACTCAACATTTCCTCTGGCACATATTGTTGTGATCTTTTGTCTCTGTACATCACTGAATTGTCGGCATTTACAAGTAAGTTTATTAGAAAATATGGTTTCATTCCCAGAGCAGAAAGTCAATGCCCAATCTAAGCTCATGAAAGAAAACCTCCTATGGTATATGTAGGATTGGGGTCTCTGGCTCATGTTCACCCTGTGTTCACCTTCACCGCTAAATTTCTATCTGAGCCTGCCCTCAGGATAATGGTTTTATTCACCAGATGTGTTTTAGTGCTGAGTTTGGTAGAACAGGATTATTGAGAGTGAATTCCTGAAATTCCATTTAGCATTGCACTTTGAGGTTAGTTTCCACTTAGCAAGTGTCCCACTGAAGAGGTCCAATTCAAGTAAATACCTTGTACAAACAAAAATGGTGTGCTTTTGTATCAAGTATTTACTGGTTTCAACTTTAGCTGTTGATTGCATGGTCTCATTAGTAGCCTGCGACCAGTTTTACCTCCCAGGCCTAGATTTGTAACTTTGTAGGATGGCTCCAAACATAACCTAATATCATGTTACATTTTACAGATTGAGATAATGAAGAAGAATTCTTCTGTGGGCAGGCGTCCTGCAACAAAGTATGTGTTTCAATGATCTTATGTACCAAATAGAGACTGGAGACTGTGTATTGTGTTACCTCTTGTTGGAACTTTACCTGCTTGCATTAGCTCTGCCTGTTGGAGTCTCTTTGTTCGCCCTTTACTGGTTCATAAGTTTCACATCCAGGTCTTGCCAATAACAGTTCAAAGAGTTTTGTTGTATTTGTTATTTTTCTCTTCAAATGTATCATTGGAAAGATGGTTTGCGTCATCTAAATATGAGGGTTTCTCGTTTTGTCAGTGATCAGCTGTGGTTTGAAACGCTCACTGAGGTAGAGGTGGCTACAGTTGTTTCGGCATTGGATGAGGCTGGTAGAGATCTCTGTCCTGCCCTCACAAGGAAGAGACCGGAATGCTTAGTTCCCCTGGAGGTTTTGCCGAATGAGTTCGCCAATATTTGCAAGGGTTATCAATTAGGAGCAGCAACCTTCAGAAATCTTCTTGATAGAAACCTAGAGATAAGGTTTATTAGTCATGAGATTGGGTATGGCATTTTTACCCTGAAGAAGATGTAAGGTTTCTTCAAGTGTAATTTCTGTTACTTCTTTATGAAAGGTTTAAAGGGTGAAGTGTGACCATCAACTTTTTTTTTTATGGAAGGATCCCATTCCAAGCGAAATTGAGAGATACCGCAATATTTATTAACTTAACCCAGACTGGAAAACTTTCATCGGTATGGCTACAGCCTCACTGCAGATGACTTTCTTTTTGACCGGAGCAGCACAGTACTGCAACTGTGCTGTTCCGGGGAGGCCTGCAAATGTTGCACTATGTAAAAAAATTTATGGATTTGAAATACTGGGTATTATCAAAGCTCAGAAGAACTTCTGTGGGACTATGGTGACACCACTTTTTTGTCTCTTGAGGTACAGGGCATTTAGTATCACAAGCTTGAGTCAGTGTCTGTAAGAATATGTAACACTTCAGTAAACCAATTTACTTTTTCGAGTACAGGTGTGTCCCTGCCAGCCATTATTCTTCACAACTGAATCTGGGGTATACAGAAAAAATAAGACAGAGATTCAAAACATGATTCTATGCAATTTTTTCCTTCACCATTTTCTGTTGAGGCTATCTCCTGTTTTGATTCCATACCTTGTTACCTGGTTACCTGTTTGAGGTCTAAATTTTAGTTGCTTTCTATAAAAGCTTGTCCCTGCAAAACGGGAAGTCATGGAAGAAGGGGCAATAGAATGTGGTCATTACAGAAAATGGTTTTAAATAGAGCTTGTCTCTCAGAGGTGTGGTATCTCAGAGGGTTTAAAACTAACTATGTGATTATTTGTTATAGGCAACCAGAGAAGACAAATACTGAAGATGACATTATTGTTGCAAAAGTTATTGACAGAAATGATGAAAGGGCTGGAAGAAGAGCTCGACGAAGCCTCATTAGGAAACAAAGTGAGCACTAAAGCACTACCTGTAAAAATTTTGCCAAGCATGTCTTCGTGCTCACCCCCACTTTATTGCATGTTTCCTGTTGTATAGGCGACCAGAGCACATCCCTCCAAGGGCAAGGCAGGACGGATGTCCAAAAAAAGGGTTACCCCAACCCTTTCTCATCTGCAAATTGTAAGATTTCCCCTTATGTTTAAGGGGTTGTCACCAAGGTTACTTTATCACTTTTTCTTGTAAAATGTTTTCTGTCTTAGCTGGTTTAATGAAAAAGTACAGCCCTCACAAGCTCTCTCCAGGCAAATCACAAACAGAAAGGGCAAAAGATATTCAAAAGGCATTGAAGGCAAAAGGGTTGTCACCAAGAAAGCCGTTCAGGCCTATGCATCAGAGGGCTTTGTTTACTAATGCGGTAATGGCTTATGTGCAATACAACATTTCAAACTAAGAATGACCAATTGCTTTAATATCTATCCTCTTACAGCCTATGGATGAAACCTCACCTCCCTTTTCACCGTTAACAATATGTTCTTCAGAAGGAACCTGCAGTGAGTCCTCTAAAAGTGAAAATGATGACATCAGAATCTAAAATCCCAGGAAAAGTGCCTCAAGAAACGGCACAGGAAGACGTAAATATTTCTGAGAGAGTGTCTGATGATTGTGCGCCTCCAGAAGTTACACCTGAAAACAGAATATTCAGGCAGAATCCCTCCACCAGCTTCCTTCTGAACTGCCTGTGAATGATGAGCAGCAAAAACTTGCATCATCTGATAAGAGTACCTTCAGCCCAGCTCTTCAGGTAGAGAATCTGTTGCAGGTAGTAATGAACTAATTCCCTCTAAAAAATTAAGTTTTAGAAATTTTCTATTAAACCCTCCATTATCTTTCATATCTTCTCTATTCCAGCAGTTGGAAGAGTCCTCTCAAATCAGTTTGGAAAAAGGACTTGCTCCTGCTGTTACTCCTGGGTTAAATTCTTCTGAACAAGTTTCCAATGATGGTGAGCCTTCAAAAGTACACCTGAAATCCAGAATATTGAGGAAGAATCTCTCCAGCAGCTTCCTTCTGATCTGCCTGTGAATGGTGAGTTATTACAGCAGCAAAAACATCCATCATCTGAAAATAATACCTTCAGCCCAGCTCTTAAGGTAGAGAATCTGTTGCAGGTAGTAATGAATTTAGTTCCCTCTAAAACAAAGTAAGTTTTAGAAATTTTCTATTTAACCTTCCATTATCTTTCATATCTTCTCTATTCCAGCAGTTGGAAGTGTCCTCTCAGTTCAGTTTGGAAACAGGAGTTGCTCCTGCTGTTACTCCTGGGTTAAATTCTTCTGAACAAGTTTCCAATGATTGTGAGCCTTCAAAAAGTACACTGAAATCCAGAATATTCAGGCAGAATCCCTCCACCAGCTCCTTCTGAACTGCCTGTGAATGATGAGCAGCAAAAACTTGCATCATCTGATAAGAGTACCTTCAGCCCAGCTCTTCAGGTAGAGAATTGGTTGCAGGTAGTAATGAACTTAATTCCCTCTAAAAAAATTAAGTTTTAGAAATTTTCTATTTAACCTTCCATTATCTTTCATATTCTTCTCTATTCCAGCAGTTGGAAGTGTCCTCTCAAATCAGTTGGAAACAGGAGTTGCTCCTGCTGTTACTCCTGGGTTAAATTCTTCTGAACAAGTTTCCAATGATGGTGAGCCTGCAGAAGGTACACCTGAAATCCAGAATATTGAGGAAGAATCTCTCCACCGGCTTCCTTCTGATCTGCCTGTGAATGGTGAGGTATTACAGCAGCAAAAACATCCATCACCTGAAAATAATACCTTCAGCCCAGCTCTTAAGGTAGAGAATCTGTTGCAGGTAGTAATGAATTTAATTCCCTCTAAAACAAATGTAAGTTTTAGAAATTTTCTATTTAACCTTCCATTATCTTTCATATCTTCTCTATTCCAGCAGTTGGAAGTGTCCTCTCAGTTCAGTTTGGAAACAGGAGTTGCTCCTGCTGTTACTCCTGGGTTAATTCTTCTGAACAAGTTTCAATGATTGTGAGCCTTCAAAAAGTACACCTGAAATCCAGAATATTGAGAAAGAATCTCTCCACCAGCTTCCTTATAAACTGCCTGTGAATGATGAGGCACAACAGCAGCAAAAACTTGCATCATCTGAGGAGAGTACCTTCAGCCCAGCTCTTCAGGTAGAGAATTGGTTGCAGGTAGTAATGAACTTAATTCCCTCTAAAACAAAGTAAGTCTTAGAAATTTTCTATTTAACCTTCCATTATCTTTCATATCTTCTCTATTCCAGCAGTTGGAAGTGTCCTCTCAGTTCAGTTTGGAAACAGGAGTTGCTCCTGCTGTTACTCCTGGGTTAAATTTCTTCTGAACAAGTTTCCAATGATGGTGAGCCTTCAAAAAGTACACCTGAAATCCAGAATATTGAGAAAGAATCTCTCCACCAGCTTCCTTATGAACTGCCTGTGAATGGTGAGGTATTACAGCAGCAAAAACACCATCATCTGAAAATAATACCTTCAGCCCAGCTCTTCAGGTAGAGAATCTGTTGCAGGTAGTAAAGTACTTAATGATTGCTTCTCTTCTCTACTGATTTGTGTTTTTCTCTTTTTGTCAGGACGAGAAGTTAAACATGAGATGTGAGGTGGTTTTGACAGTACGTAATCTATAGTTGTATGATTTTCTCAGCTTTTGTGAAAGTGTTAAACTAGGAACTGTTGTGTCATATTTATTGTCTTTTGCAGACCTGTACCGATTTACTTGAGTCTGGAAGTGGAAAAGTGCAATTATCAGATAAGAACAAAAGAAAAAGATTGTCTAGTTGTGATGAAGAGGTACCCATTTTATACTTATCTGCTTTTGGCTTTTTTGTTTGAAATCAGCACAATCTCTGATTTTCTCTGTAAATCTGTCTGTGATTGTGTTTTAGAAGAGCGCACAGAAAAGAAGAAGACCTGGTCCACTTTCCAGTACTGCTGAACCAAAGAAACAAAAACCTGGTAAGGGTTCAAGACCAAATACTGCTGAACAAGAGAAAAACCCTAGTGTGGTCCACAGCAAGAAAGTGTGCTGCTTTAGAGGTGAGCATCATATCTGAATATTTCATTGGCATAGGGAATGTCTGTTGCCCAGAGAGTCTTTGCTTGAAGAACTTTGGGATTCATTTTCAACATGTTTGGATTAGGCCCCTAAATCAGCATAATTTCACCCATCATTGACAATCTCAAATTGTTTTTTTTCTTTCTACAGCAAAACGAGAAAAAAACCAAAAACAAGCAGCCAAAAATACGCAAGCAATGTGTGTGTGGTAGAAATTCTGCTCTCCAAAAACTTCTGGGCCCATAAGTGCAAGGAGCAGTCTGAAACTGAACAGCAAAGCAGTAAAGGAAGAGAAAGCAGTAAAGGAGGGAGAGGTTCCAAATTAGCAATGCAAAAAAAATTGTCTGATCTCGAATCTGATTCTGAGGACGAAAAGCCTGCTGCTGCTACCAGAAATATTTCAACATGGTTCGAGTTCCATTTAAAGAGATGGGCCGCTTTATTAAACCTGAGTGTCATCAAGACTTTGTCGACACATTTGCAAAGTATTCTTACAAATTTGACATGGTAAGTTATGCATGAAATCTACTGATGAATTTCCTGTTGTATTTTTGTGGTAGTCCTGAATTTGCTTGATACCCTCTAAAAAAAATTTCATTTTGTAGAAACGGTTGGGAACCAGAGCTGGCAGGAAGATTCTGATGCTGAGTTAGCTACTGATGAAGAAGATGAATGTCTTAACATAGAACCAGTATGTCATGAATGCTGACACTTGCTAATGAATTTACTTCTTTTAAATGCTTTTTTAAAAATTTTAAACCTTCTATTCTCTTCTTACAGTCTGAAGATGTACGAGAAAAGATTGGCAATATACAAGTAGCTGAATTTATCCGGTACCATCGTTATAGATGTTCTCCGAAAGCACCTTAAAATCAAGAAGCCAAGGAATCAAAGGAAAAAATGCTTAAGGAACGTTGAGAGATTTCTTGGTTCAATGCAACACATTTATGACACAAAACAATCTGGTACTGATGAAGACAAAGATCTCTTCCACATTGCCATAGACCTTGGACTATTGGACGCAGCCAGAAATCTGCTAGACTGTGCTGGCGCAATGCCAAGACAGTGATAAAATACCTAAAAGATATGCGATTTTTATTGGCGGCCTTCATAAAAGCATTTCGATGTTCCTGGTGTTCCTACAGTAAGGCTTATTGCTGTTTGCTAAATCTGTTTTTTCCTTTTCCTACTGAACTTTGTAATAATTGTCATTCTTTTTATTTTAGGATGCTCTTTTTGCAAGGCAAGTAGACCGAGCCCAGGATCATATTGCGGAAAAAATTAAATATTATGATGGGTTAGTGAAAGTGCCCTACAAGTCCACAAAAAGAAAGTTTGGGCTAAAGTGCAAAAGGTGAATCAGGCCATTGCTTTCAATTTGAGAACGATGAAGAGAATATTTTATCGTTCCAATAATGCTATCAAGTGAAGTTAGGGACGCTCTCCAGACAGACGATACTCCAGTCAACTGGAATCTGATAGGTTTGTATAATTTTATTTATATAATTTTTATTTACAACATCTTGTGCACATTTTAATACAAGGGCAGTTTTCACACAAGTCACATAATGAAAGTCTTAATCACAATTTTGATGCCTTTTATAAAATGAAAAATAAAAAAGGAATGAAGTTAATACAAGACGTATCTACTAAAATCTTTCCTTTTATGAATAAGATATTGAGACCCATTGAAAAGCGGTACCTTGTATAAGGACATTTTTGCTTCTTGCAGGTGAGGATATCAAATTGAAATTCCAGGAATGTGCAGAATATTTGGCATCATGCCTCGCCTTAAGTGGAACAAGGCCGAACGGCATTCAGAGAATGTCACTCCAGGTTTTTAAATCACCGGAGTATGACCAGTAGAAGATGTCTACATTTCCAGCTCAGGGAGCACAAGAGCTCTAAAATAGGAGGGCAGGCTCCATTACAAGTGACAGCTGCTTAAAGGACAGGATGGATGCCTTCGCTGTATGCAGAAAGATTATTTTTCCGCATGCCCCCCTTTTTCTCTTGACAAGTAGGGGAAAACCATTCTCTTGGAAGCATGTTTTCAAGGCATTGAACAGGTGTGCAATTGTTTTATCAAATATTTTCAAAATGCAGTCCATCCTGTTGAAACATCATTTAAGCCCAACTGAATTGTTTTGCAGCTATCTGCTCAAAAAAGGTTCCCCACCTATGACTTCAAGTATGCTGCGAGTTCTTTTCGAGACTACAGGGAATGACGCCATTCAATGAAGAGGATCAAACTGCCCTGTCTGGGACTTTGGCTCATCGGAACAAGGACATAGTAGAAGATCACTACATAGCTACCACTCTCTCAAACCACAACGGCAGAGAGTTGTTGTCCAGAAAGCAAAAGCTGTCGCGGTCCTCAGGCAGGCCATAACAGCAGGTGTCATTTTCCAGGAAGCAACCTGGAAGACTCAGGATCCTAACAGCATCAATATAGATAAACTATTATCATTATTTTTAAAATTCATCCGGAGTATCAAAACATTATACCGCGTGAAGAAAAAATTGAAAACTTAATAAAGCGAACATTTGCAGAATGGCAAGCTCAGAGGCCAGGAATTAAGAAATCTCACCTTTGTAATTGATGCTGAGTTTGACTTGTGTGACTGTAACTTTATACATTTTGCATCTGCCGTAGCTGTGTACCCCTTAAAAATTACTTTTAGTGATAGCGACTACAGAATTCAGGTATCAAATGTTGTCAGTGTTAATTGTATTGCCATTTGCATTTTCTGATTCCAAGTGCATCTTATGATCATTGTACCTTCTGCTTTTATTTCCAAGTCAGGTATTCTTGAGATTTCAAGGTACAGTCTCTACTCTGTGTTGAATTGATGCTAAGTTTCTAGGAATAAAAAATATGAGCAAACAATTTGTTTGGTTTGATTCATTTTATTTGACAAAAATTTGTACAACAAACCTAAGCACCATAATAAAGGGTGGAAAAAAGGAAATTTTCATAAATGTAGCAAGGAAGCAAGCAGAATCAACAAGGGCTTCTCAAAAAAACTTTGAAGATCATAAACTTGAGATTGCATGTACCATCGTACGCTGTATTACAACCTTTAATCTGGTCATCTCTCTGACCCTAAATCCAATTTATTTCAACAGGTAACAAAAGAATACTTTTTTCCCATCCTACAGGCAAATAGAATGGGGTCAATAAAAGAGTAAAGGGTGCTGTTGAAAATGTTTGGAATATTCAGAAGCAAGTACATGAAATTTTCACTAAATATACAAAGATGGCAAAGCTTCTGGTCTGTGTCTGTTGTGGGATAAGTTGAAGATTTATGAAATGATGAGAGACGAGTCAAGTGTAACCTAGATAAGGCCTGTTTCTGAGTTATTTGGAGCAAACACACATTAGTCCTGTACCGTGGCAATGACTTTCGCATAGAATACAAGCACCAGGAAATAAAATCTCCAAATCCATAGCATCTCACAAATCTAGTCCCTGAATGTGGGTTGTCAGTTGCTGATGAAGAAACAATAAAGGAAAATCCAAAAAGGAAAATTTTTTGAAACTCCTTTATAAGGTAAAAGATATTATATGTACCTGCAACAAGTTTTTTTTTATTTCTTTAACAAAGAAAGTTTACAAGAAATTGAATAGGGAGGTCTCTTTTTCGATATTTAAATCATAGACCTCCCCAAAAGCCTCAAACTGCTCTCTGGCAAGCCTTCAGACAAGGTGAATTTGCATTTGTCAGGCCAACTAAGGCTGAAAATTACCTGTTAGATATAACATTGAGACAAAGGTACTAATGGTTGTAAGTGTGAAATAAGTTATTGACAACAAGCACCTAGTCTGGAATGCAAAATTTTAAATACTCTATTCAGGACAATAAACAATATATTTCAGTGTCATATATTGCACGATCATGACTAGAAAATAAAAGTAGAAATGCTCAAGTAAAAAGTAGAGTATCTTCAATGGAAAGATATATAATAGGATAACCTTGTATTAATTTTTGGCCATCTCATGATTTGTTTAAAAATGTCAGCAAGCACTTCCATGCATAACTGCTCAAGAATGGAACCTGAATGTGAATAGATTCCCAGGTCAAAACCTATGAAAAGAAAGTCTTTATCCAATGTATGAGAATTTACAGTCCAACTGTCAGAACCTTAGAGGTCAACAAGAAATGCCAGAGTTAAATAATAATAAGGCAACCATGGCAGGTAAGGGCCACAGATGTGTAAAACCCTGCACAAATTTCCTGCTCTCAAGAAAGGCTGCACCTTCTTCTCTAAACTAAACTTTGGACAAACTGGGCTGGCTCTTACTGTGAGGTTATGTCTTTAACAGGCTTTTAATTTATCATTACCTTACAGGTAATCTGCAGGTATGCTTTATATGTGACATTTAATTTTGAAAACACATATTTGCTTGACCACCATCTGACTTCCATCTTGTTGTTAAAAAAATAAGTAAGAATTTGCATGTAGAACTGCTGGAGATGAAAGTTAAAAAAGGATTTAGATTATGACTGTAATTTTCTTCCAGTCCCGTTCAGATGCACTGTCTGCAACAGTGTGTATCAGGAGAGAATGCTCTGATGGGGTGCCTTCAAATGCACCTGGGAAAGGCTCCAGAAAAATGAATGAAGGAGTGATTCTTCAACAGCGCGTTCGACGGTGATTTCACAACTAGTCCATGTATCTGATTAAAGTTCATGTCTATGTTTCTAGTGTATGTATACCTTGTGTATATCTAGTGTATGGATGTGATTTATAGTTCAGTTTGAAAAGATTAAAATAAGTAAAGCATACGAAACAGATAACTGTTTTTTTTTTCCTTGTCAGATTACTGCTCTAAAACTTTACATCGTATAATCATTTACGTTTTGATCACATCATATTTTTGTGACAAACACAAAGGACAGTCAAAAGATGATTAAAAATGAGACATATTGAACATGCAGCCAGCAAGCCAACATTATTAACAAATCATCTTACCATTAAATTGGTATGAATAGAGATAAGAAGTAATTGAAGCCTTATAAATCAGAAAACTTATATAAAGATTACACAATGTACATTAAATCCAAGAACTAAGAATAAAATTAGGCAAAAGTAACTGCATTATACACCACATGGAACATGCCGCAAGAGTTGAAAGAGGACACAGTGCTTGGTGAACACTTAACACACCAAAAATGAAACAGACCAGGGCAAAAACCTGAATGTGCATTGTTAGTTGCTGATGAAAAACAAAAGTAAACTGCTTCAGAATCAAAAGGAAAATTTTTAAACCTACCCTATGAGGGTAAAAATCTTATATGAGAGGTACCGTGTGCATCAATACCTGATACTTGCAACAAGTTTTTTTCAGAAAGACCATGATTCTAAGCTGCAGAATGTCTGTAATTTTTTGCCAAAACAATGGGGGCCTGTGTCAAAGCTTCGGCAAAAATTTTCTTGCATGGTGTAAATTTGAAATTTGAAATTGGAAACTTAGGTATCAAAGATTTGTATGAACCTTGGAGTTCCTGGGGCAAGGATCAGGAGCCAAGTTCTTTTGTGTCCAACAAATCAATTGAAGTTTAGGCCAGTGCCTTGGGGCACTCTTTGGGAGGCTGAAATTAACATGAACTGTTCTTAAAGAAGAAGAACTGAGTAAAGCATCTCGAAATCTCTCTTCAAAGTCATGAAGGTCATCAGGTACTAGCACAGTAGCTTCTTGAAGAGTTAAAGTGCAGCATTGGAGAATAGCCAAAGCAGCCGCAACAAACAGTTCACATGGGTGGAGAGATTCAGCACAAATCTTCAGGGTTCGCAACTTTGGCAGCTGGAACTTTAAATCACTAAAATTTTGATGGGAAGATCACAATTACAAAGTGGGTCCAACTCCAGGTCTAGGAAACTGAGATTCTTCATGTTGTTCACAATACTAAAGAAAATAATCTTTTTCAGACCTTCGTGGCAATAATACACTTGATCAACACGAACATAAAAGGCTCAAATATTTTGGGCTGCGCGAAGCAAGTCCAGAATGCCTTCGGCACACGCCTCAGCAACATTCCTGCTTACAGTTATAGCCACATATTTTTCGACGATGACTTCAGATGCCTGCAAGACCACTTGAAGACTTGGAACTAAAGTCCAAGAAGAACTAAGGTGAAGTGTAAGGTGCTTTAATTCAGGAGCAAGTTTTAAAACTCGAAGGAACTTGATGCATTGGCGTGCCATTTGATGTGAAGCTGGTGCCTCTCCATGCCCCACGAGACCTGCAAAGAAAGCACAATTTGAAATATGGTGTGTAAAGAACTTTTCAAAGCACAGATAAAATTCTGATAGATTTCAGAACCAGAAAGATACAAAACATTCAGAAAAGTACAATGTGACATAACCTATTTCTTAAACTCACTTGCATAGGGCATTCCACTTCTTACATACGAGGGGAATAGTATCAAGTAGAAATAGAGGATCCTCCAAATGCGAAAATATTTGTAAAATCAATTCATTTGGCAGCTTCTCCATGACTGCTACAAACGACCCTGCCTGGAATTTGACTCAGAGGTAGCATTCAGCATTCAGTGATGGGTATAAGGGATCAGCTCCTTTACACAAGGCTGTGATTGTAGTGTTGCCGACATTACTAGCAAAATGCTCAGCATTACAGGCTGAGGTGGTGAATTTCAGGGAAGACATTTCATTTTATTTTTATATTTTTTCTTGCCACTGGGGAATTCACGTCTGTCATGTTGATCCTTATAAGGGTGAGGGTTTATTCTCTTTGCCTTGACATTTTAATTCAGTTGAGTGTTCATAACTTTTTGAGGCTATTTCCCCCAGATTTAAATTTATAAATAAGCAGACACACTCTTTGAAAATGCATAAAAATGGAAAACAATGCACAAAAACTGCTTAAAAAGCTGCGCAATGCTCACCAAAGGTAAAAAATAAATGTTTCCCATTCAGTTACTATCTTTACCTGGTCAGGTAATATTGGACCTCATGCCTCAAGCATCTGCTTTGGGTAGGTTTTGCAAGAATTCCCTTGGAAAGATGGAAATACATTTGTGGAGTGCACAGGAAGGGGAGATGTGGAGGTGACATATTGAAGACAGAGGGATTTGCTTGGTGAAATGAGCGTTTATTACAAGAACACATCAAATTCACAAGAAGAATACATGCATGGTAATAGTAATATGGATTGATTGTGATTGATTTCAAATTTAATCAACGGGGTGATCTTTACAATTTTTGTTCTTGATAATTAACTGTTACCATTTCTTAGTGACATTACTTAAAAAAAGGGAACTTAAAATTTCTTAAATATGAATACAGTGTTAAAGACAAGATATGTTGCTGATGAATATAATACATTATTGCTCACTAAACATTTTTCTAATGTGCTTACAAAAAAGGCAATAACAAGCAAATGCTGCTGCACCAAACATTATCTCAATGCAAAACAGGCAGCTGCAATCTCGTGGCTGCTGTCCTTCATAGCAAGCTGTCTTCCAAAAATAATAAAACAGTTGGATGTAGAGTACGTAAGTTAAAGGTTTCCTTTGGATCATTACTGTCTTCTTTAATAGGTACATTAAATAAATAACACCTACAGTGTTACCTTTAAGGCCTTTTATTCCTATAAGAAATTGGCCTAGGTGCTTTAACGGGTATTTGTCTTGCTTCTAGCTTTTTTGACTTATGTGCTAACTAAAAGAATAAACGCAGCATTTCTTGAGGAGCACTTCATAAAAAAAAGATTCAACAAAGTCAGTTGAACAACGTGCCTGCGTAGTCTCTGTAAATCCCCTTTGTCTGAAACGGAGGGGTCCTGGTTAAGGAAAGACATTATATTTGGACTAACACCTATCAAAGCCCTCACACCTTGTAAGCATACTTCTCCGATAATTCTCCCGACAAGGGATGGCAGGCTCAGTCGGCAGGCAGGCTGGGCGCCGAGCTGGCTGCGAGGGCCGGGACGGGCCGCCGGGTAGCCCATCTCGGAGCGGCAGGCCTGGCAGGGCGCCTGGGAGGTAGGCAATCCGCCTAGCAGGGCTCCGCACTCAGACCAGCTGCACGGCCTGCGCCACCCGCGGCGAGGCTTGTCGGGGCGGCGCGGCCGAGGCGCAGTGCACGCAGCCGACGGCAGGCAGGGCGAGCATGTTGCCCACGGTGAGGGTCAGGGTGCGCACAGCGAAGAGCCTGCTGGTGGCCGGACCTGGCTGAGCATGGAGGCCAGCTGGGTGCGTGATGAATGGCCGCGGTAGGCCGAGTGGCCGGGCCGAGGCAGCAGGGCAGGCCGGCAGGCTGGCAGTGTGGTGGCCGGCATGGCGCCTGGGAGGTAGGCAATCCGCAGAGCATCGGCTTCCCCGGCCACGACGCGCTGTGCGTGCGGCGCGTGCGGTGTGTGCCGCGGAGGGACAGCCCCGACGGCCGGAGTCCGCAGTCCACAGTCCGCAGTCCGCAGTCCGCCGTCCGCCGTCCGCAGTCCGCAGTCAGCAGCCCGCAGCCCGCAGCCCAGAGCGCAGTGGCCGACGCCCGGCAGCGTGAGCACAGCCAGGGACAACGAGGACGGGAAGAAGGGTGTGAGCATCGAGGGCGGGCCGGCGGCGGCGTGCGCTCTCAGCTAAGTGCTGTGTGCGGTGTGGTGTCGGTGCGACCAGGTGCGCAGTTGTCGCGTGTCGTGTCCGGGGCGGGCGCACTGCAGGTAGCGTGTGGAGTGGTTGGGGTGGGCTGCACTGGGGCACCTGGCTGTACCGGGCTGGGCTGGCAGGGCTAGGCTGTCACTGCACTGGGGGCCCTCTGTAACGATACCACCAGGCACACTCACACTGCCTGCACCGGGCTGGGCCGCACTCGGCCACTGTGCACGCTCACACTAGCTGGACTCCTCCTCCTCCTTGCACTCGCACATGACGAGGGGTTGTGCTGGTACTCGTGCTACTACTCCGCGTGGCTGGAGGAATTTGGCTTGCACATGAGCATGCGTGGCTTAATATTCTAGTCAAGCCTTATAATAAAAATAAATGGATGCCAGCTGCATGCGGTGTTCCCAGGCGGTCACCCATCCAAGTACTGACCGCACCCGACACTGCTTGACTTCGGTGTTCGGATGGGAACCGGTAGATCCAGTGTGGTATGCCGCTGGCTAGCAGTACCCACCGCCCCTGACAGGTAATTAAAAGCGACAAGGTAATACTGAACCGGTGCACAAGACTTTTACAGCCACCAAGCCCCAAGCCCCAAGCCCTGTCACTGCATCCCTGTGTCCGTCTATGGCCATCAAATGGGAAGCAAGCAAAGTCGGCCCTGAGTGGAGTCCAGTAGTAGAGCCGCATCGCCCAGAGCTGCTGCCGGGCTGCCACCGCTGCCCGGCTGGCTCGGCCGAGAAAAGGGGTATGTAGCCAGTTGGCCTGCGAGCCTCTGTCCCCACGTCCTGCCCTGCCACGCCTTGGCCAGCATGCACGCCCAGCCGGCGAGGCTCAGCAATAACCCTGCTTCACTTCGCTCCCCCCCCCTCCCCCCCTCCCTCAGTTCCCGCTGGCGCTCACTCGATTCGGGCCTATGGGGTCTGGGGCTGGGGCCACTCGCCTCGGGCCCTCGCAAGTTTACCTTGCCGTGTAATGCATACCCTGGGGCAAGTTTTGTCATCGTTTTCGCCCACTCCTCGATCAAATCTGAATCCAGCTACCCCACAGAGTCGTGCACCAGACCATTCGCAGCCAGAAGTGGCAGAGTGCAGCACAGGCATCCTCAGAATCCACAGTAGTGCGTATCAGGGAGTGCAGAGTGCCGATTGACGGCGAGTGCCCAGCCCAAAGCCCTGCCTCAGCGCATCCCAGTGTCCATCCATGGCAAGCCATGGCCAGCCATCAAAGCCAGCCCCGAGTGGTGTCTATGAGTCTCAGCTCAGTTCGTCAGTGAGCAGAGTGCGGACTGTCACCGCGGAGAAAAGTCCTGTGCAAGGCAGGAATGCCTACCTCGCAAGGTACCCCCGCCAGCAGTGGCCGCGGCATAACGCGACACACACTGTGCGTCTCTCTTTGCGGAGCGCGCAGCTGTTGTAGTCGTCGTTGTTGTCGTCGCGCTTCTTGCTGGCGGGGTTGCTGTCGTTGTACTCGCTGTCCACACTGCGGGCGCGCGGGTCTTGTGCTTTAGACTTGTTTCACGGCGTGGAGTGGTGTCGTCGTCAGTGGGCAGGCTATGGCAGGGCGCTGGGACTGGCCTGGGTGGCCGGAGCAGACAGCCGAGGCAGCGCGTCTCGGTGCGGCAGGCTTGGCGGGACCGCCTAGGAGGTAGGCAACACGCCCAGCAGGGCTTCCGCGGCGGTGCTCCAGCAGTGCTCTACCCTTCACACCGGCGCGCTGGGTGTGCGACGCGCGGCGAGACTGCAGCGGGCCTTTTAGACTGTCGGGCCCTTTTCGCAGCTGTTGCAGCCTTAAGCCCTGCCAATGCTTCCTTGTACACATAGTGATGAGTGTTTATACCTGCTTCTATCCTGATTACCGCATCAGGTAAGGAATACCTGAACCCTAACAGGTAATGAAGCGTGACAAGGTAAATACAGTACTTCCGCCTTGCTACCAAGTCAAGCAAAACCCTGCATTTCTACATAGTTGTCTTCTTTAAAAATCTTAGTGCAAGGACTATTCAATTTTCGGAAGTTTTAACTTTTTGCACTTTTCCTGTATGTGTATCTGCATATGCAGCATACTTCTCCGATAATTCTCCCGACAAGGGATGGCAGGCTCAGTCGGCAGGCAGGCTGGGCGCCGAGCTGGCTGCGAGGGCCGGGACGGGCCGCCGAGGTAGCCCATCTCGGAGCGGCAGGCCTGGCAGGGCGCCTGGGAGGTAGGCAATCCGCCCGCAGGGCTCCGCACTCAGACCAGCTGCACGGCCTGCGCCACCCGCGGCGAGGCTTGTCGGGGCGGCGCGGCCGAGGCGCAGTGCACGCAGCCGACGGCAGGCAGGGCGAGCATGTTGCCCACGGTGAGGGTCAGGGTGCGCACAGCGAAGAGCCTGCTGGTTGGCCGGACCTGGCTGAGCATGGAGGCCAGCTGGGTGCGTGGATGAATGGCCGCGTAGGCCGAGTGGCCGGGCCGAGGCAGCAGGCAGGGCCGGCAGGCTGGCAGTGTGGTGGCCGGCATGGCGCCTGGGAGGTAGGCAATCCGCAGAGCATCGGCTTCCCCGGCCACGACGCGCTGTGCGTGCGGCGCGTGCGGTGTGTGCCGCGGAGGGACAGCCCGACGGCCGGAGTCCGCAGTCCGCAGTCCGCAGTCCGCCGTCCGCCGTCCGCCGTCCGCAGTCCGCAGTCAGCAGCCGCAGCCAGAGCGCAGTGGCCGACGCCCGGCAGCGTGAGCACAGCCAGGGACAACGAGGACGGGAAGAAGGGAGTGAGCATCGAGGGCGGGCCGGCGGCGGCGTGCGCTCTCGCTAAGGGCTGTGTGCGGTGTGGTGTCGTGCGACCAAGTGCGCAGTTGTCGCGTGTCGTGTCCGTGGCGGGCGCACTGCAGTTAGCGTGTGAGTGGTTGGGGTGGGCTGCACTGGGGGCACACTGGCTGTACCGGGCTGGGCTGGGCTGGGCTAGGCTGTCACTGCACTGGGGGCCCTCTGTAACGATACCACCAGGCACACTCACACTGCCTGCACCGGGCTGGGCCGCACTCGGCCACTGTGCACGCTCACCACTAGCTGGACTCCTCCTCCTCCTTGCACTCGCACATGACGAGGGTGTTTGCTGGTACTCGTGCTACTACTCCGCGTGGCTGGAGGAATTTGGCTTGCACTTGAGCATGCGTGGCTTAATATTCTAGTCAAGCCTTATAATAAAAATAAATGGATGCCAGCTGCATGCGGTGTTCCAGGCGGTCACCCATCCAAGTACTGACCGCACCCGACACTGCTTGACTTCGGTGTTCGGATGGGAACGGTAGATCCAGTGTGGTATGGCCGCTGGCTAGCAGTACCCACCGCCCCTGACAGGTAATTAAAAGCGACAAAGGTAAATACTGAACCGGTGCACAAGACTTTTACAGCCACCAAGCCCCAAGCCCTGTCACTGCATCCCTGTGTCCGTCTATGGCCATCAAATGGGAAGCAAGCAAAGTCGGCCCTGAGTGGAGTCCAGTAGTAGAGCCGCATCGCCCAGAGCTGCTGCCGGGCTGCCACCCATAGGTCTGCAACGGGTGGGTAAGCCGGGTGAGAGCAGCATCGGCCGCTCTTCGGGTGCGCACCCGACCCAACCCGAACGCACAGCTTCGGGTCGGGTCGGGTTTGCACCCGAAGAATTCGCCGGGTGGGCCATACCTGTCACCCAACGCCTTTCAGCTACACGGAGTGAGGGCGGAGGCGGAGGCAGGGAGTGGGGAGGGGGTCTGGCTGTGGCTGCCTCTACCTACAGCTGCTAGCTGGCGTGGCGCGTGGCGCGTGGCCCGTGCGTGGCCGACTTGACGACCCGTTACCGAAATGTTCGGTTAGGTGAAAACGAGATGGTGGACGGTAGACGTAGAGTGTACAGTGCACTGACCACTGACACTCCGGGACACCGGCCAGGCCAGGCAGGCTAGGCCAGGGCCTGGCACTCTAGGCACGGTTCAGATCGATGCAGTGATGCAGCCGGCGCAGCGCAAAATTCAAAACAAAATATTTTTTTCGATCGAGCGGGTTTTTGCGAAACAAATAAAACTTGTCAACCAACTAGGATCGGGGTATAAATAAGAGTACAAACGCGATTTTTATTAAGTCGGTATCGTGTGGTTGTGTGCAGGGGGGGGGGGGGGGGTAGAGCCGGGCACACGGGCACACACGGTGCACGGTGGCCGTGCGCCGCGCCAGCGCAGAACGCCGGTGCCGGGAGGCGTGAGGCATCGACATCTAGGGTGAGGGCGAGTGGGGGGAGAGCACCTACAGTCGTCCTCTCTCAAACCCGACAGGTGGACCCGAACCTACGGGTGGACCCTTACCCGTCACTCGGCAACTTTCGGCAGGCTCCGAGTATGTCGAGGTGGGGGCGAGCCAGAGAGCAGCGGCCGGCTCGGCTCGGCCGGACTACTGCCGAGTCGAGCTGCTCTACCCGGCTTACCCACCCGTTGCAGACCTATGCTGCCACCGCTGCCCGGCTGGCTCGGCCGAGAAAAGGGGTATGTAGCCAGTTGGCCTGCGAGCCTCTGTCCCCACGTCCTGCCCTGCCACGCCTTGGCCAGCATGCACGCCCAGCCGGCGAGGCTCAGCAATAACCCTGCTTCACTTCGCTCCCCCCCCCTCCCCCCCTCCCTCAGTTCCCGCTGGCGCTCACTCGATTCGGGCCTATGGGGTCTGGGGCTGGGGCCACTCGCCTCGGGCCCCTCGCAAGTTTACCTTGCCGTGTAATGCTACCCTGGGGCAAGTTTTGTCATCGTTTCGCCCACTCCTCGATCAAATCTGAATCCAGCTACCCACAGAGTCGTGCACCAGACCATTCGCAGCCAGAAGTGGCAGAGTGCAGCACAGGCATCCCTCAGAATCCACAGTAGTGCGTATCAGGGAGTGCAGAGTGCCGATTGACGGCGAGTGCCAGCCCAAAGCCCTGCCTCAGCGCATCCCAGTGTCCATCCATGGCAAGCCAATGGCCAGCCATCAAAGCCAGCCCAGAGTGGAGTCTATGAGTCTCAGCTCAGTTCGTCAGTGAGCAGAGTGCGGACTGTCACCGCGGAGAAAAAGTCCTGTGCAAGGCAGGAATGCCTACCTCGCAAGGTACCCCCGCCAGCAGTGGCCGCGGCATAACGCGACACACACTGTGCGTCTCTCTTTGCGGAGCGCGCAGCTGTTATAGTCGTCGTTGTTGTCGTCGCGCTTCTTGCTTGCGGGGTTGCTGTCGTTGTACTCGCTGTCCACACTGCGGGCGCGCGGGTCTTGTGCTTTAGACTTGTTTCACGGCGTGGAGTGGTGTCGTCGTCAGTGGGCAGGCTATGGCAGGGCGCTGGACTGGCCTGGGTGGCCGGAGCAGACAGCCGAGGCAGCGCGTCTCGGTGTGGCAGGCTTGGCGGGACCGCCTGGGGGGTAGGCAACACGCCCAGCAGGGCTTCCGCGGCGGTGCTCCAGCAGTGCTCTACCCCTTCACACCGGCAGCGCTGGGTGTGCGACGCGCGGCGAGACTGCAGCGGGCCTTTTAGACTGTCGGGCCCTTTTCGCAGCTGTTGCAGCCTTAAGCCCTGCAACGCTTCCTTGTACACATAGTGATGTGTGTTTCATACCTGCTTCTATCCTGATTACCGCATCAGGTAAGGAATACCTGAACCCTAACAGGTAATGAAACGTGACAAGGTAAATACAGTACTTCCGCCTTGCTACCAAGTCAAGCAAAACCCTGCATTTCTACATAGTTGTCTTCTTTAAAAATCTTAGTGGCAAGGACTATTCAATTTTCGGAAGTTTTAACTTTTTGCACTTTTCTTGTAGGTGTATCTGCATATTGAGCATACTTCTCCGATAATTCTCCCGACAAGGGATGGCAGGCTCAGTCAGGCAGGCTGGGCGCCGAGCTGGCTGCGAGGCCGGGACGGCCGCCGAGGTAGCCCATCTCGGAGCGGCAGGCCTGGCAGGGCGCCTGGGAGGTAGGCAATCCGCCTAGCAGGGCTCCGCACTCAGACCAGCTGCACGGCCTGCGCCACCCGCGGCGAGGCTTGTCGGGGCGGCGCGGCCGAGGCGCAGGGCACGCAGCCGACGGCAGGCAGGGCGAGCATGTTGCCCACGGTGAGGGTCAGGGTGCGCACAGCGAAGAGCCTGCTGGTGGCCGGACCTGGCTGAGCATGGAGGCCAGCTGGGTGCGTGGATGAATGGCCGCGGTAGGCCGAGTGGCCGGGCCGAGGCAGCAGGGCAGGGCCGGCAGGCTGGCAGTGTGGTGGCCGGCATGGCGCCTGGGAGTAGGCAATCCGCAGAGCATCGGCTTCCCCGGCCACGACGCGCTGTGCGTGCGGCGCGTGCGGTGTGTGCCGCGGAGGGACAGCCCGACGGCCGGAGTCCGCAGCTCCGCAGTCCGCAGTCCGCAGTCGCAGTCCGCAGTCCGCCAGTCCGCAGTCCGCAGTCAGCAGCCCGCAGCCGCAGCCCAGAGCGCAGTGGCCGACGCCCGGCAGCGTGAGCACAGCCAGGGACAACGAGGACGGGAAGAAGGGGAAGAAGGGCGGGCCGGCGGCGGCGTGCGCTCTCAGCTAAGTGCTGTGTGCGGTGTGGTGTCGGTGCGACCAGGTGCGCAGTTGTCGCGTGTCGTGTCCGGGGCGGGCGCACTGCAGTTAGCGTGTGGAGTGGTTGGGGGGGCTGCACTGGGGCACACTGGCTGTACCGGGCTGGGCTGGGCTGGGCTCTGGCTGTGCCCGGCCTCTGTTACGAGACCCGCATGCGCACTCACACTGCCCGCACCGGGCTAGCCGCACTCTGCCACTGTGCACGCTCACACTAGCTGGACTCCTCCTCCTCCTTGCACTCGCACATGACGAGGGTGTTGTGCTGGTACTCGTGCTACTACTCCGCGTGGCTGGAGGAATTTGGCTTGCACTTGAGCATGCGTGGCTTAATATCTAGTCAAGCTGTTGCAGCCTTAAGCCCTGCCAACGCTTCCTTGTACACATAGTGATGTGTGTTTCATACCTGCTTCTCCCCTGATTACCGCCTCAGGTAAGGATTACCTGAACCCTGACTGGAAATGAAGTGTGACAAGGTAAACACAGTACTTCCGCCTTGCTACCAAGCCCAAGCAAAACCCTGAATTTCTACATAGTTGTCTTCTTTAGAATCTTAGTGGCAAGGACTATTCAATTTTCAGAAGATTTTAACTTTTTGCACTTCTCCTGTATGTGTATCTGCATATTGAGCATACATATGAAGTTCCACTTCAATCGATTCTGAAAGTGCGTGTCGTCCTTGCATCTGGGCCTGGGGCTCTGGGCCTTTTGGACTGTGGGGCCCTTTTGGCAGCTGTTGCAGCCTTAAGCCCTGCCAATGCTTCCTTGTACACATAGTGATGAGTGTTTCATACTTGCTTCTATCCTGATTACCGCATCAGTAAGGAATACCTGAACCCTAACAGGTAATGAAGCGTGACAAGGTAAATACAGTACTTCCGCCTTGCTACCAAGTCAAGCAAAACCCTGATTTCTACATAGTTGTCTTCTGGGCCACTCGCCTCGGGCCCCTCGCAAGTTTACCTTGCCGTGTAATGCATACCCTGGGGCAAGTTTTGTCATCGTTTTCGCCCACTCCTCGATCAAAATCTGAATCCAGCTACCCACAGAGTCGTGCACCAGACCATTCGCAGCCAGAAGTGGCAGAGTGCAGCACAGGCATCCCTCAGAATCCACAGTAGTGCGTATCAGGGAGTGCAGAGTGCCGATTGACGGCGAGTGCCCAGCCCAGATGTAAGATAATATATTTAAAAGAAATCTGAAACTGTTGAGTTGGTTGTTACTAGTTCCAAAGACAGCATCCAATACACACATAAAAGTAAGAATGATAAAAGATTGAAATTTTCACTAAGCATTGCCTCACATGTCAAAGCGATTACATGATATTTCATTTTAATTCAGTTTTGAGCATTCGTTTTAGTGATTACACTGGAATTGGTCATGATTAATACAAAATAGATTTTACTACAGTTAAGATTTATTTTCATATGCCTCACACTTGCAGAGATGAATCAACAAGCTGGAATGTTTTACAAACAACACATGTGGGAAAAATAGAGAGGAACAAAACTGTAGTAGAGATATGAGCCATGCTAGCATGGATGCAAGATACCACAACTATTATGATGCCTTTAAATTATCTTCCCTGCTTTTTTACTTAGACTGTCCATATAGTTCTAGGAAAGTGCAACATCCTAGGCAAGGGCACTTCTTCACTTTGGCAAACTCAACTATGAACGCTGTGAATTCATCATCTTCGGAAGTAAATAAAGGGCATTGATGTACCTTGTGATGTGATAAAGCCCTGTGTAACACAAAACACACACAAAGTTTGGTCATCACAGTACAAGAAAATCTAAACATGTTTGATTGCAAATTTGCAGGTTAAGTAGGCTCTAGTGAGAACATACTGAAAGACAAACAGGTGAGACAGAGACAATCTTTCATAGCCTTCCTATTTGCTTTGC
Source organism: Albizia julibrissin (assembly GCA_037074505.1). Classification (NCBI taxonomy): domain Eukaryota; kingdom Viridiplantae; phylum Streptophyta; class Magnoliopsida; order Fabales; family Fabaceae; genus Albizia; species Albizia julibrissin. The sequence continues at coordinate 62,427 of JAYWLI010000080.1, forward strand.
AGGTGTAACAGGGACAAATGCATATGCATTTTCCTGCCATTCTGCTCTAGGACTTCTGTTACTTTCTACACACAGGTCAGCTAATAACACTCTACACTGCCCTCTATCCTCAGCCAGCAGCATACCTGGTACCTCCTACCTTGTACCTCTTACCTCTTATCCCAGTAATATTTTCAACAATGAGGGTGGGGGGTTCGAGGTCAGAGGAAGGAGGTTCTAGCCAGCTGATCAGACCAAGCATGGCCTCTTCAAGTTTAGAGAACTTGATGCCATCCACTATGTGACGTATGGGCTCCCAGTAAAGATTTAAATGCTGTCTTATGCAGGTTTATTATTGCTTTAGATTTAGGAATGACTTCATTTCAAAGGAGATAAAAAAGTATTGATCAAGATCTTTGTATGAACATTTATTGAGCAAATATTTGTACAGTCTGTGGAAGCCTTCTCTGACATTGGCCTGTCATGGCTGGAAAAAACCTAACAGGCTCATTACAACATTGCACTGATACTTTGGCGACTGATAAAAAGAAATCAGCTATCATCTGATATTTATCAATAAACAAATACTGGCATGCCTCCTGGACAATCTTTCACAGCTCTGCTACTCCCAACAGATCAAGAATCAGCTTTTCAATTAAAGGTAGACCAGATCATAGGATGTCCATGCCCATGACAAAGAAAGCCTTGTCTCCAAGCTCCATCCTCTTACCTCCCACCTCCCCTACCTCCACTTGATACCTGTCCACAGGTGAGTAACATATAGAATGTTTGCATTGTTACAGCTCAATATCTTAAGGCTTATGGTATGTTTAGAAAAATGTCTGTCAGGAAATAATGTTGTATCATATTTTTTTAAAACCCCATGTGTTTTCTTTGTCACTGTGCTTTGTATTTGATGTTTCTAAGAAAATGTAAATTTTTTTTATTTCACAACAGCCTTGTGAAGGTACCTTTCAACAAGGCCTCTGCCTCTGGCAAACCTACCTCTGCCTCGTAGTGAAGAAATTGATTTCACCTATAAGCTCTCAGGTAAATATAGTTAATATAAAATGCAAAATGTGGTTTAAGTTGATTGCCTAATTTGGGCCTAGTGTTAGGCTGCACCTCTCTGAGGAGGCATTTTTGGTTGGTGCCTCCAGTTGGATGTGCCTATTTCAGCACATGCCTCTCTTCTGATGCCTCTTTCTGTTTTGCAAAGCTTTGTTATTGAGTATTTGTCAGCACAATTAAATAAGTTAACTGTTACTCTCTAAGACAAGCTTTGCCCCAGCGCAGCCGCCCTCTGAGCCTCTGATGTCTGGACCTCTGGCCGCACACGTCTGTCTGTCCACACCCCTGCCTCCTCACTAATACCTCCTCACTTTATTATAAACAATGATTTTTAATATTTATACCAGATAAGTTCTAAAATTAATTCTTATTCTTCTTCATCACAGTCCAATGCTATTTCTATAAAGTTTACTTTAAAGATGATAACGTATCCTTGCACCCATTCTTTACAAAAATGCTATTTTTGTTTTTTTTTTTCAATTTTTAGATTTATTAAATGAATTGAAACTGTTGAACTCTCTTTTGCTAGAAAAAACTCTCATGTCTATGTTTTAATTCACCCACCTAGCAAGTAAATTCGGCAATGAAAGTTATCAAGTCATAAATTTAATATGTAAAGAGCAACTTGCCTCACAGAAAACCCCCAGAGTCCAGACATCAGAGGCTCAGAGGGGCGGCTGCGCTGGGGCAAAGCTTGTCTTAGAGAGTAACAGGTTAACTTATTTAATTGTGCTGACAAATAGGTTTAATCTTAAATTGATGCTGATGTTTTTTCTGCTAAAGAGATATAAGCATTGGGGCCCTTCAGGCAGGGACATTGACTTACTCGTGACAACAGTACAGAAAAGGATGATCTGGTGCCAAGATTTAAGCATTGGTCCTAAATGTATCATAGAATTAACATAATTACAGCACACAATTCAATTTTCTTTTTATTGATTTCAATTTTCTATTTGCCATTGTGACAAATATTCCAGCAGGCTGAAAATAGTTGCTCAACAAACTTTAGGCCAAGAAAACACAAACTTACACAGATTTCATCGCGAGCATGTTAAAGTTCTTTAATTCATGAGACTATTACTATGTCATGAGTCAATATTTCATTGATGTGAAAATCTTAAAATCTGCTTATATAAGGTAAATAAAGTTCATATCTTATTTAACAAAAATTATCAAACCTTTCTCTTTGTATGTCGTCACAATGAGCAGCAGTCACACTTTAACATCGAATGCGTGCCACTTTGTAAACAATACTTGTTCCTTACCTTACCACAGTTTCTGAGCAGAAAGGCAAGGAACGACAGAACAATTTATCATCGCATTTGAGCTCATCTTAAGTAAACACAACCTTTGCAACACAAGTTTTTAAAACTTCAGCAAAGAAAAGAAAAATCAATATACATTTGGGTTAAAATCCATTCCCCAAAAACCAAAGTAAACATTTGATTAGTTTTTTTCATAATTCATGAACCATAGAAAAAATAATGACTAGTTTAATTGTATGTAGTTGCGGTTACCTGACATTAACATTAAGAGCTCAGTCTGTTCTTGGACAAACAAAGAAAATTCATCTTCATATCTTGTTAAGTTTTACAAGAATACCTAAAAACCATATGACATGAAAACCACCACTCGATCACCAAGACCTTAACCACCAAAAGTCAATCAATTTCTTTCTGATCTCCTCTTAGTTGGGCAGTTCTTGGACAAAGTACCCACTTTGTCGTAGAAGGTCCTGTATTAAGTTCTTAGTTTCTTGAGGAACATGGGTTTGGGTTTCTGAATAATTAATCTGTATCACTTTTGCATAATGAGGTGGGGTATCAAAGTCCATTTTCTGAGCGATTCTTTTGTGGGAGATTGTGTTCCTATGTCGAGCGAAGTTTTTACTGTAGATGGTTACGTTGCATGGGATGCAGAACACTTTTGCATTTGTATTCTTGGATGCCTTTGGCTTGATTCTGCTTGAAGATGCAGGCTTGCGGGAGTTCTGCAAAACCTTGCGATCAGATAGGTGCTTCTTTGGCATATTAGTAATAGCACTTTCCTCTGCTGCAAGGGGTGTGGAGTATGTGTGGTCCAGGGTGTGGTCATTACTGCATTCAAGAGCATCAGTGTCCAGCATCTGCAGACAGAAAATAGAGATCATTTCATTACCCGATCTTATAATTTATGTTGTTTCCCCCTGTCTCACCCTAGGCCCCGAATTCTTAGATTGACATGTCCAATTATCACTTGACTGGATTTCATACCATTGGCCACGATGTCAAAGGTTTGATATCACGAAAGTGATCAAGATGTCAATGAAGTCACTGCATAAGCATTTTGGTCACTTTTGTGACATCGAACCTTTGACATCTTGGTCAACGATATGATATCCAGTCAAGTGATTATAAGACATGTCAATATATGGATTCCTGGCCAAGGGTAACCTCCCTTTCTTTATTTCCTAAATAATTTGATCCTTTCCTATTGCCTCTCATGTTTAGACCTCTGGGAGGTGGTAACATGGTAACATAACCTCATTTGGGTATGACTTTCTCGGCTACAAAACCACTGAAAAATGTCTGCCAGTCCTCATCCTTTGTATCTGTTACAATAGTAAAATAAACAACTTTCTTCCAAAAATCTAAATAAAGAAGCTTTAGAAGACAAAAGTGTTGTTCAACATACCAGTATCATTTCTTCAGGTTCTGTTTTAATGCAAGAACTTAAAGAAAAGAAACTTTCTGATTGCTCCATGTCAGTAAATACTGTTAAAACTTCAAGCCAAAACAAGTTTCACAACACAAGAACTAAAACACAAGCAGGTAAATTAACTCTAGAAAAAATAAATACACAATGCCTGCCCAGTAGTAAGAGAATGAAGCAACTGGCTGGCTGTGTCTGTGAAGGACTATTTTCTTCTGATGCAAGAAACATCCAATTTAAAATACAAAGTTCTCTTTTCCTTCATTGTTACAACCCATTAGATAAGTCTTAATAATTTTCTTATGGCTTCTTTAAACTTTAAACTCTGGGTGCTAGCACCCATCAAATGAAATATTGTCTTCATTGAAAGAGAGCTCAAACTTTGTTGAAGGTTGGCAATGCTGGCTAAGGTGGAACTGGGATGAAAAATAAAGTCAGAGGTTTTACCTCAGGAGGTTGGAGGTTTCTTGTAGAGACATGTAAGAAGTCTAGGCTAAAAGTTGATGGTCATAAACTAGTTAAATATTTTAGTGTTTGAGGACACAACTTATTGGTAAGAAAATGGCAATAAAGTTCTGCATGGACAGATTTAAAACAATTTTTCACACCATCCGACTGGGGTGAAATGGATGACTATGAGAAAAGTCACCATAACCAAGTTCTTAAAAACTTTCAACGGTTGAAGGAATCTGGTAGGTACAAGTGCGCCTCTCAAATGTACACATTTCCAATTTCTCTTCTGAGCACCTACTACCTTACATACGTCTGCATACATTTTCTCCTTGCAATAGGATTTAATCCATCACCTCCATGGTTCATGAAAACATTTTTGGAAAATGAGATGGTAAGCCTCCAGGTATGAGTTAAAAGCAAGTGTTTTATTTTGTAAATGTTGTGTAGTTTCACCTCTTTGTGCGGCCTTTCTCTCAGACTCAAATAAGGGAAAGAAAGAACCATGAATTGTACCTGGAGCTGTTTATAGTTTAGTCTTATGAAACAAACTGCGTCCACTGGAAACTCAAATAAATGAAACATTGAAACAGCTACAAAATTCAATATTTCTTATCTTTTTTTTTGTTTTAGAAGTCCAATGTGCATAAAAAGGTTGAGTCAGCTCCTTTGGAGAAACAAGCAGTATCCAGTAGCAGTAAGTTTTTCCCAGATACAAACTCTCCTGCATCTGTTAAAAAATACACAGTTGTGATTAAGCATTAAAATGGTTAAATGCTAATAGCAGCTTTTTTTTTTATAGAAAAAGATAAGGGCTTAAGACAACCCCAGAGTCAAAGTTCAGAAAATATCGATGATAGTGAGTCTGAAATTGAATCAGAGGGATCTGAGGATGAAGAGTACACCCCTTCTGGTGAGAAAGAAGACACTGACTCTAATACTGGAGAGGAAAGTGATGGGCAAAAGGATGAGAGGAATGGAGAAAGAAAAACTTGTCAACCAAAGCTCCAGGTAGGAATATGGACATATGGTTGAGCACATGGCCTTTGCATGGCCTCCTAATGCAATAAAATAATTCTGTTCTTTTATGTTTAGGGACTCAGAGAATGCAAAGGGAATCATTTCATATGTAGGAAATGTCCAAGGCAATACCAACACAAGAAATCATTAGTCTACCATATGAAGATTGACCATAACCCTCCACAATACAAGTGCCCAAATTGTCCATCTGTTTACCGTCATTTGAAGAATCTAAGACAACATAAATGCACTAATTAAAATTTGCAGAGCTGATTTATTAGTATGCAAGTGACATATTTGTCAACAAACTGAATGTTTCATTGATTATCTTCTCTAGCACACTTGGACTGGTGCCTTCACCACCGTTAGCTTTCTTTAAAAAATCAGTTTTCAGGGTCAGATATAATTTTCTCGTACTGAATGTGTTGTTAAAGACAAAAATAAAAAGAATAATAGGTGCATTTTCAAAAGTTTATTGTTCCTCTACACTTTAACTTCTTTAAACTGCATATCCAAGACTTTTTTTGTGTTGAAGCAGGGTCTCAGTGCATACTTTACATAGACAGGACTCTTGACAGTCAGTTCCTTCAATGCGATGCAGAATTCACAATTTTCTATGCGGGTTTCTTCTGGTGGAGACTGGGGAAGAAAGTTTCTGTAACAAAACAACCAAAATGACTTAGTCCCACTTGCTGAAAAATCACCTTCTCATTGAAAAATCTGGTAAAATTTGAATTTAACCTTACCTCAAGAATATGCAAGGTCGGCAGCTACAACAATAATGTAAAGCATACCTTTTTGCTACCACACAGTCCTGGCAGCTGCAAGTTAATATGCAATTAAAATGCATGTTTCTCTAAAAAGGTAGAAACCTGCAGGGAAAACCAATGAATTTGAATAGAAAATGATCACTCTTATGTTAACTCATCCAGGCCAACCACCTTCAGGTCTGATTCAAATTTAAAAAACAATCCGCAGTAAAAGCCAAATAGGCATTTTGTGGATGAAATCTAGATACAAAAAATTTTCCCTTTCTTAATTTTTCCTTGCAAAATCAGCTTTACACACGAGAGAGGTTTTGCATACCTCCTGCCCAAACATTCCTAAGGTTTTTGTTTTGGAGGAACTCATGGCCAGTGACATGAAAGAAATATTACTTTGAACTCATGGTAGGTACTTTTGAAACAAATATTGCAACTTTACTCACTTGTTTAGAGCTGGTATATTCTGTTAAATTAGTTGTGAGGGATGCAAGCCCAAGAATGATCTAAGCCTTGATTTCTCATTTCTCTTTCATTGCTGCCATCCTCACAGCCAAAACTTTTCAAAGATGAGTAGGACAGAACTCAACTTTGAAGACACATTAAGACTTTTTACCAAGAAGAAATATCAAGACTTGAACTGTCCTTTTAAAAATTTGTTGGAAATCTTAACTTTGTGACGAAAAGTGGCTTGTTTCTTTATAATAAAGTATTTCTTGAAGTGTAAGCACTGCTAGTTGACACTGAGATTAAGGCATGTGAGGGTCCACATACCTCCAGCTTTGTTCCTGGCTTGTGATTTTCTGGCTAAAGTGAGGTAAGCATGAATCATGCCTCTTTTAGAGTTATTTCATGTAAAACTACCATGCGGAGGAACTCAAATACACCCAGGACCGATAGACTAAAGCAGACCTGAGCCCGACTTGCAGCAAAGCTGCTAGTTCCTAGTCCCCCTATCTACATTTTACAGGTAATGCAACCATTGTCCTAAAGGTAAGTATATTTGACCTACTTTACAATATTACTGTTCTCAATGGCTCAATTTCCAATACTTAGAAAAGCTGCAGTATGGCATATCCAATATTGTAAGTCCTGTCAAAGAATAGGTAACCCCTTAAATCTGTTAAAAAATATAAGCTGAATCTTCTCTTACAACCTCCTGCAGGGCATTTGTGATAGAGCTTTGCAAGAAAAAAGTCCTACCTTCTACCTTCTAAGTGAGGTGAAGTGAAACAGCGCATGTGAATAGGTTATGTCAACCAGTGATTAATCGTTCATTGGAGGTTTAATATGCTAAGACTATTATGAAAAGTCACACAGTAATGTCAACAATCAACTTCTTTCTTATGCAGTAATATTGCTCTTTTATCTCGAATACCTGCAGGCCAGCTTAAATTGGTCTGCATTACAGAATACCTCTCTCCCCCTACCTCCTACCTCCTACTTGCAACTCCTAGGAAATACCTCATATCTCGTGCCTTTGCCTGGTCCAGCCCTGTCCCTGCCATCCTGCCTAGCCAGCCTTGCCTTTCCTAAAAGTGTCTGATTGCTTGCAAGAAAAAGAAATTTTTTTTTCTGCTAAGTGGCACTAATGATAACAAGATGTTTGGACAATTATTGATCAGGAAGAATCTCTTCTCAATTTCTTTACACATAAGAAACATGTCAAAGTAGCAGTGCTAGCAACCCCGTCATTTGGAAGCAAAACTGACAATTCTTAGATATCAATTAAACCTCAATCCACAAAATGAAGGTCTTAAGGATAAAATACGCTCGTGTAGATCTGAACTAAAGAACTTGCACAATGTCTGTACTAAAAAGCAAAATTTCAATAGAATTAATGAATCGAGCAATCCAATTAAAGAATCTTGGCGCATCATAAATGAACTCAAAACTGGGGAACCAGTGAGAGATTCACAAATAACGCTCAAAGAGGACAATAAAATAATTACAAACCCTTTGGATGTAGCCGAAACTTTCAATAAATATTACATTAATCTGCCAACAGAAATTACAAAACACCTAACTAAAGAAAATTTCAACTTTGGTCTTATTGATAGTGTTCATGATTCAATTTATCTTCACGACTGTAGTGAGTCAGAAGTTCTGAAAATTATGAACTCTCTTGCCAATAAAAAATCATCCGGAATGGATGAAATCTCAAACAGTATTGTGAAATCACTTAAGGACTCTATTCTTTCTCCATTGTGTAAAATCATAAACTTAGCTTTTAAGTCTGGTAAATTTCCCTCGGCCTTGAAAAAAACTATAGTGAAACCACTAAACTAAACTAAAGGCTGATGCTTACTGTTTATCTTACACTTGTTCCAGATTTTGAAAGGTCAATATGGATGAAAAGAAAGTATCAAGTGATGATGACATCTACGATGAAGATGAAGAGCAGGATGAAGAAAAAGACAAAGAGCAGGATGAAGACGAAGACAAAGAGCAGGATGAAGACGAAGACAAAGAGCAGGATGAAGACGAAGACGAAGAGCAGGATAAAGACAAACATGAAGACCAGGATGAAGAAGAAGATGAAAATGGACTCGGTTTATACCTGGGCATAGGTAAGGCTCCACTTTCTTTAAAAAGTGTCATCTTTTTTTTTGCATGGTCTCTTCAAGATATCTGAGGTGTAGACACTTCTGGAATTCATGTCCATGTTTTGTTGCAGATCCGTCTAAATGCTCTCTATGTGTGAACTACCCCCAGCAAACGGGGATCGGGCTCTGCCCATTTTGTTTTACTCTACAAAAGGGCTAAGAATAAAGGCCCACTTTTGAAGCTTGATTTATCGTTTTAAGGGAATCTATTATTGTTTAAAATCAAATAAATATACAAGAAGATTTATCACAAAAAGTTTTCTGCCTTCCTTGAGCCTTCTGCCATTGTCTATTTGCAAATGTCACCGCAAATCCAGTAAAGGGGCTCTAAGGTGAAGGTAAGGGTAAAATTGGATAAAAAAAGGAAGTTGGGAATACCTAAGAAAATTTCGAATTAGACTCAAGGACAATGATTGCAATTTCAAGTTGCGAGGTGGGAGGCGAGGTGGCAGAGATTCGAGGTGTGGAGGGTTGGAGGAACCGGGAGCAAGCTAAAACAGCTGCAAGGCTATCTCAAGCTAACGGCAGAATAGCTTTTGTGTGAGGAAAGTTACTCTTTAAATATTACTTGATAACTCTCATTGCCAATTTACTTGCTAGGTGGGTGAATTAAAACACAGGCGTGACAGTTTCTCCTAGCAATAGAGAGCTCAACAGTTTGATTTCATTTAATAAATCTAAAAATCTGAAAAAAAATCAAAACTTGCATTTTGTTAAAGACAGGGTGCTAGGACCGTAATCATCTTCAAAGTAAACCTTGACAGTAATAGATCTTAGACTGCAATAAAGGTAGAATATGAATTTAATTTTTGGGAAACTTATCTGGTATAAAAATCACATCTCATGAGAGCAGTTTTTGGCATGAACGAGGACATTGGAGGATTACAAAGAAGGGCAAACTTTAGCTGAAAGACTTTTATTACTTATCTCAATTCATTGCAACCAGAATTGGTCAAAATATTGCATAGAAAAAGCAGAATAAACAAGGGCATTTCAAAAAAACTTTGAAGATCATAAACTTGAGATTGCATGTACCATCGCACGCTGTATTACAACCTTCAATCTGGTCATCTCTGTGACCCTAAATCCAATTTATTTCAACAGGTAACAAAAGAATACTTTTTCCCATCCTACAGGCAAATAGAATGGGGTAAATAAAAGAGTAAAGGGGAGCTGTTGAAAATGTTTGGAAAATTCAGAACAAGTACATGAGATTTTCACTAATATACAAAAGATGGCAATGCTTCTGGTCTGTGTCTGTTGTGGGATAAGTTGAAGATTTATGAAATGATGAGAGACGAGTCAAGTTTAACCTAGATAAGGCCTGTTTCTGAGTTATTTGGAGCAAACACACATTAGTCCATGTACCGTGGCAATGACTTTCGCATAGAATACAAGCACCAGGAAATAAAATCTCCAAATACATAGCATCTCACAAATCTAGTCCCTGAATGTGTGTTGTCAGTTGCTGATGAAAAAACCAATAAAGGAAATCAAAAAGAAAATTTTTGAAACTACCTTATGAGGTAGTCAGCTTCACCATGGGAGAACAATTCACAATTAATGACACTTAAGTGAAAAAATTAAGTGTTAGCAAATGTTTTCCAAACTTTGAGGATGGATTATCTCAGCTTTATCACATATGATGCACCTTGCAAAAAAGTGGTACTTGACTGGAAGAAACTTTTTGTTAATGCAAGTCTTCCATATCACACACAGACTCTCATGAATGTGCTCCAACAAAACCTGCAGGGTACAGGCTGACGATAAGTTGTTTGATGCTTCAAAGATAATATTTGCTGCTTCCTTGCTGTATTTGATGCCAACAGTCACATGAAGAAGTGTGGGACTGTGGTTTTGCAGAGCATACTTGAGAAGTTTTGGAGCTCTTGCAAAGATATAGATGACTTTGAGTGATGATGGCCTCACATCATCTTTGACATCATCACGGATGCATTCAATCTGCATGGAAGTGTCCGTGTCATGTGAGGGTTTGCAAATGATCAGATGGGTTGATTGAAACCCATGAATGTTTCGCAACACGCCCCAGGTATTATCGTCAATATAATTTTAAGTCTGTCTGCTGGATTATTTTGACATGCATTGTCTTTTCATTTCCAGGCATGCAAGCTTTTTCTTGGAGACCCTGATAAAAATTGAAATACATTCTTACAGTAAGACAAACAGGTAAGGGAAATGGAATTCAACTTTCAAATAGAACTGCCTTACCCAGAAATTATAGTTGAACCAAGGTGATGTGATCATGTGAATATAAGGTATAGAGGTCCATGGATAAGAGTAATATTTATTCAAATCAAGTTTTCACTTTTAACGTCTTCCAGAACTGAATGTCATTCATTAAATCACGAAAGTATCTGCATGTTTTTTTCATTGCAAACAAGCTTTTCATATCTACAAAGCTTAGAATGTGCATATTCACTTCCGTTGACAGCTTCTTGAACTTATCGTCTGCTCTTTTCACTGAAGCCTAAAAAATTATCAATTGTACTGTTGTAGTAAAGAAAAAATGGAAAGAATATAAGATGTAAAGATATAGTGAAACTGTACCTGATAATAATGAAGAGCCATGGTGATATCAGAGCAGATGTTAGGTTAAGAAACCTAAACTTAAGCTGAAGTTCTGGATTTCTATCAATATCCCAGAAACTGTTGTTTCAACTAAATGTTTGCTTCTTATTCAATACAGGTCTCAAAATTAACCACAAGCTCAAAATCTTTCTAGATTTTGTCTGAAGACACCACACTTGCAAACCTCCAAAGAGCAAGAAGGAGCTGGAGAGTCAGGTGAAGATGAAAAACAAGAATAAAGTGCCTGCTACAAGTAATTAAACAGAGCTGGCTTTTCCCCCACCTAATCTCCTAACATCTAGTTTTCTTCTGCCCTGGAAGAGCAGCGAAATGATAATATAAAAATAAAATGAAAATGTCTTCCCTGAAATTCACCACCTTAGCCTGTAATGCTGAGCATTTTAATGTCGGCAACACTACAATCACAGCCTTGTGTAAAGGAGCTGATCCCTTATACCCATCACTGAATGCAGAGCTGGGAAGGTCTTCCCTTCATATCTTGAGATTTGTCACATATTTACAAGAGAACAACAATCCTATCTGTTGCTACATGGTGCCTAATAACTACCAGGAAGGCTATCTCAATATATGCCTTTACTCCACCTGGTTCCTCTGACCCTCCGCATCTCGAACCTCGGCCACCTCGCACCTCCCACCTCCAACCTCCAACCCCTGCCTCCTCACTTATACCTCCTCACTTTTATTATAAACAATGATTTTTAATATTTATGAAGAATTCTTTATCACACAATTTCTGATATTCTTTGTCCATCAGTTATGAAAAAATAAAAATGCAATAAGCAAGTTTGACCAGGCAAATCAGATCTGACCATGTACATTCATGGAAGGCATAATAAACTTTTGACGTTTTACTTGTTGTCTTTTTAAATGATCAGATGTTTTAAGATTATTGATGAGGACTGACTTATTTTATTGAACTATTTTGAAGCAGGGGTGAGGTATGACAATATTGTGATCTTACACATTCACATTCACATTTCAACAAGGCACTCCAGAATCTGACCTCCAAGCAGAGGGAATAAGCTACTGAACCTGTTTGATTCTTAAATAAGGTAAGGAGGTGGTGAAAAGAATGTCCAGATAATGCTTTATTGCAGTGTCTTCAACAGTTTGTCTCCAGATACATCCAGATTCATTAAAGTACTGGAAAAATTTCCAAACTGTTAAACTAACCTATGAACCATGGACCCTCCCTATTGAATACCTCCAGTCTTTTCCTCCTTGCCTTCATGCCTCCTTGCCTCCATGCCTCCTTGCCTCCTTGTTGACAAAATAAACTTCATCTTGGATGGACAAGAAGAATGTTGCACATATAGTCCAGATTGTATCATGTTAATACTAGATTGTATACCAATACATATCTTCAGCAGTCTGCGACGTCGTAAAAGTCCTGTCTCACAAAGTTGTAAATAGTTGTAAAAGTTAGCAGCAAAACTTGAAATGTTAAGCTTGATCAGATCTTGTGAAATGGGATACTTCATTTTCATTGGAACGTTTCATTTTTCAGAGGCATCATGGTCTTTCCAGAAGAGGAAAAACAGGAGCCACAAGTAAGTTGCCTACAGTTACTTTTGTATGCAAGCATTTTTTTGTGGTATTCCTGGTGTCTTTTAGTGTGTAGGACAGAAATTTGTGAATGAATGTATGCTCAAGATTGGTTTCTCTCTTTCCAGGTGGTGGTTGCTGTGAAAGGTGTATTTATAGAAAAATGGAAGGTCATGGTAAGTTGAATTTTGGTGCTGAAAAGCTTTTCACGTATGATAAGAAAACTTTCTAGAGCTACTGTTTTGTTGCAGGCAGGTGAATTGAAACAGTTAGATTGCGAGCCCGTGGTTGTCCTTCAGTTGAGTTCCATCCAGTGTGCTCTGATGTATATTTTTTTTCAAATGAAAATTTTAATTCCAAATCGCTTTGCCTCTGACAGAGACTACCAGAATCAAAGAAAAAAAGAAGTGAAGAAGGAAGTGGTCCTTGAAGTTGATATCAAAGTAGTGTTACCTTTTTGTTTAATGTTTGACAGAGTCTGTAAAGATACTGTATGAGTAATTTTTTGAATTTCTTTCTATTTGCAGGAATGGGAAGAGTTTGAGAAAAACCAACTGGAATGTAATGAAGAGAATCAGTCTTAAATTTTCTTAAACGTCCTTTCACACTTTTCAATATTTTTATATAAATGTTCTTTATGTTCTGATAAAGCCCTCTGTATTCTTTGCCTCTCTCGTACTGTAAAGATTTCTATGTAAGATAATATATTTAAAAGAAATCTGAAACTGTTGAGTTGGTTGTTACTAGTTCCAAAGACAGCATCCAATACACACATAAAAGTAAGAATGATAAAAAGATTGAAATTTTCACTAAGCATTGCCTCACATGTCAAGCGATTACATGATATTTCATTTTAATTCAGTTTTTGAGCATTCGTTTTAGTGATTACACTGGAATTGGTCATGATTAATACAAAATAGATTTTAGTACAGTTAAGATTTATTTTAATATGCCATCACACTTGCAGAGATGAATCAACAAGCTGGAATGTTTTACAAACAACACATGTGGGAAAAATAGAGAGGAACAAAACTGTAGTAGAGATATGAGCCATGCTAGCATGGATGCAAGATACCACAACTATTATGATGCCTTTAAATTATCTTCCCTGCTTTTTTACTTAGACTGTCCATATAGTTCTAGGAAAGTGCAACATCCTAGGCAAGGGCACTTCTTCACTTTGGCAAACTCAACTATGAACGCTGTGAATTCATCATCTTCGGAAGTAAATAAAGGGCATTGATGTCCCTTGTGATGTGATAAAGCCCTGTGTAACACAAAAACACACACAAAGTTTGGTCATCACAGTACTAGAAAATCTAAACATGTTTGATTGCAAAATTTGCAGGTTAAGTAGGCTCTAGTGAGAACATACTGAAAGGACAAACAGGTGAGACAGAGACAATCTTTCATAGCCTTCCTATTTGCTTTGCAGGTGTAACAGGGACAAATGCATATGCATTTTCCTGCCATTCTGCTCTAGGACTTCTGTTACTTTCTACACACAGGTCAGCTAATAAAACTCTACACTGCCCTCTATCCTCAGCCAGCAGCATACCTGGTACCTCCTACCTTGTACCTCTTACCTCTTATCCCAGTAATATTTTCAACAATGAGGGTGGGGGGTTCGAGGTCAGAGGAAAAAGGTTCCAGCCAGCTGATCAGCCAAAAACTTAATAGGTAAGAGACTGTTTTCCTCCAAATAAATTTAACATCACAAGACTTGAGAGAGTTCCCATTAAAAATATGATCTTGATATGAAATGGTATGGTATGCAACAACAGAGAAAAGAGAACGGTCTGTATTTTTTCTAAAAGAATTAATAATCTCCTATTTGGGGTTATGGGTGTAGTAAAATTCACCACAAGAACTATTTTTTAGACTAATTTTAGACAAAGTATGCATTGAAAGGGTAGAAAAGGATATTTGCCAAGCATTTCTTCAAAATTCATGGGGAAAGGCCTTTTAAGGAAATTTATTTGGAGCTTAGAGAGAAGAAAGCTTTGTGCCGAGATCTGTTTCCAGTTCAACATTTTCTTGTCACATTGTCCTCTTTTTTGAGCTGACTCTTAACTTCTCCATTGTTGCATCCCTACAAGTGTGTTTGCTTTAATAATCTTTAAGTAAACACCTCTCAAAGCACATTAATGATAATATTTCATTGATTTAGGCTAGGAAGGACCAATGCAGGAAACAAACCTATAAATCGCAAAATCAATTCAGGACTCAAACCACTAATGGAGGTATTTGCTTGAATCCCTTTTCTCTAAGTTTTCAAAGAAAGAATTTTAAAAGAGTGTCTCAACAATCAATTTTGTTTTAGCCTGTTGTTCTTGTGGAAAGAATTATCGTGCCTTTGACGAAACAGAGGCCAAAGCCTGTTAAGAGGAAACGAAATAAAAAGAATTTCTTCGTTCACATAAAAAGAAGCTCTTTGCAGAAAAACACAAGTCCTTATGAGGTATGTTATTCTGTCTCCAGGGTAGATCTTCTTTTTGGTCCTTTAAAATGAACTAAAATGTGTCTCTTTCAGAAACCCCAAAAGCCAGCTGGTGATTTTGAGGGGTTCGACAATGACGCAAAAGAATTTCATGGCTTCACAGAGTCTGAAATTTCTCACTCTCATTTATTGTCATCCTTTCATAGCCTTCATGAGGTCTTGGAGGTACTATCTCATAAGTGAGGAATGTAATTCTTGACAAACCCTGACATGATTGTTATAGCATTAACATTTTCCTTGCTTTATTATATTACAGTTCCATTATGATGTATACTTCTTATCAGTAGACCTGCAGTCTATTGATTTCAAGATGGGGGTAGGAATTGCTTCATTTCCTTATAATTCATGTACTATAAGAAATTATCTAAAGTAGTAATGGTATCACATAATGTTTTCTCCTTTCTAGATCCGGCCAATTTTCAAAAACAAAATAAGGGTTTTATCACTCTTTGACGGAATTTCTACCGCCTTGTTTATTCTTCTTGATAAGCTTGGACTTGAAGTAGAAGTATACTTTGCCTCTGAAATTAGTGATCCAGCAAAGAAAGTAGGTAGAATCAATTGGAAAGGTAAGGTAATACAGATAGGTGATGTGAGAACAATCACAGAGGAGAAGTTAAAAGCCTTAGGCAGGATTGACCTTGTTTGTGGAGGTTTCCCTTGTAATGAAACTTCATTAGTTAATTGGCGTGGTAGAGGAATAATGGGTAAGTCATGTTTTAAAAAAAATTGTATTCAAAGGGCTTCACTGTTACAATGACTAAGGTATATCAATTTCAATTAATTTTAAATTTGTTCGTACAGATCCAAAATCAAGTGGACACCTATTTTTTGATATGAGAAATATAATACTGATTGTACAAAGACTTCAATATGAAGCTGGTCTTCCCCTTTTCTGGTTGATAGAAAATACTGCCAATATGAAGATTGAAACAGTCCGTGATGTAATTTCAGAGTAGGTATTTTTCTTTCCTCTTTCTTTTGTGTTAAAATAATATTCTGTCTTACATTGAAATCTAACATTCTTCCTTTATTTCAGAAAAATGGGTTGCCAGCCTTTGAGATTATGTTCAAAAAATATTGTGCCTATGACACGTGAGAGATTCTATTGGGGAAACCTGCCTGGCATGTCAGATTTAACTATAGAAAAAGGAATAGAAGAATCTCTGACACTCCAAGATATAGTGGATTATGGATCCACAGCAAATTTTAATGTGGCACATACAATTACATCTAACATTTCCCACCAGTTAAGAGGTCAGATGAAATCCTTTGTATGTGTACTAAACCTTTAGCAAAAAATTAAACTGACTTGATACCTATCTTTTTTGACAGGAGGAGTTTACCCTGTCACTGAAAATGGTAATCAGAGGTTTTTCACCATCAATGAGATAGAATGTCTGATGGGCTTCAGCGGCCATTACACTGATGTTGACAATCTAGACTTTAGGGATCGCCTGAAGCTCATTGCAAATGCTTGGTGTGTGCCAGTCGTTGCCCGCATCCTGAAGCCACTGCAATCATTGTTTTGTATGAAGGAGGGATAGAAAGCCGTGCATTAAGGTACGACGGATGCTGTATACGGGTTCCTTCACAACTCCCTTATAATGTGTACTCTTAACATCAATAAAAAGAATCTGGAAACATGAAAATTTATTTCAAAAAAAATTTTTGTCTTTGATTTGTTCACCGAACCTGTTCATGTGTTAGAGCAGCAAGTGTACAAATGGCCATTTGCACACTACCAAATCCGCAGTCAGCAGCCCGCAGCCCGCAGCCCAGAGCGCAGTGGCCGACGCCCGCAGCGTGAGCACAGCCAGGGACAACGAGGACGGGAAGAAGGGAGTGAGCATCGAGGGCGGGCCGGCGGCGGCGTGCGCTCTCAGCTAAGTGCTGTGTGCGGTGTGGTGTCGGTGCGACCAAGTGCGCAGTTGTCGCGTGTCGTGTCCGGGGCGGGCGCACTGCAGTTAGCGTGTGGAGTGGTTGGGGTGGGCTGCACTGGGGCACACTGGCTGTACCGGGCTGGGCTGGGCTGGGCTAGGCTGTCACTGCACTGGGGGCCCTCTGTAACGATACCACCAGGCACACTCACACTGCCTGCACCGGGCTGGGCCGCACTCGGCCACTGTGCACGCTCACACTAGCTGGACTCCTCCTCCTCCTTGCACTCGCACATGACGAGGGTGTTGTGCTGGTACTCGTGCTACTACTCCGCGTGGCTGGAGGAATTTGGCTTGCACTTGAGCATGCGTGGCTTAATATTCTAGTCAAGCCTTATAATAAAAATAAATGGATGCCAGCTGCATGCGGTGTTCCCAGGCGGTCACCCATCCAAGTACTGACCGCACCCGACACTGCTTGACTTCGGTGTTCGGATGGGAACCGGTAGATCCAGTGTGGTATGGCCGCTGGCTAGCAGTACCCACCGCCCCTGACAGGTAATTAAAAGCGACAAGGTAAATACTGAACCGGTGCACAAGACTTTTACAGCCACCAAGCCCCAAGCCCCAAGCCCTGTCACTGCATCCCTGTGTCCGTCTATGGCCATCAAATGGGAAGCAAGCAAAGTCGGCCCTGAGTGGAGTCCAGTAGTAGAGCCGCATCGCCCAGAGCTGCTGCCGGGCTGCCACCGCTGCCCGGCTGGCTCGGCCGAGAAAAGGGGTATGTAGCCAGTTGGCCTGCGAGCCTCTGTCCCCACGTCCTGCCCTGCCACGCTTGGCCAGCATGCACGCCCAGCCGGCGAGGCTCAGCAATAACCCTGCTTCACTTCGCTCCCCCCCCCCCTCCCCCCCTCCCTCAGTTCCCGCTGGCGCTCACTCGATTCGGGCCTATGGGGTCTGGGGCTGGGGCCACTCGCCTCGGGCCCCTCGCAAGTTTACCTTGCCGTGTAATGCATACCCTGGGGCAAGTTTTGTCATCGTTTTCGCCCACTCCTCGATCAAAATCTGAATCCAGCTACCCACAGAGTCGTGCACCAGACCATTCGCAGCCAGAAGTGGCAGAGTGCAGCACAGGCATCCCTCAGAATCCACAGTAGTGCGTATCAGGGAGTGCAGAGTGCCGATTGACGGCGAGTGCCCAGCCCAAAGCCCTGCCTCAGCGCATCCCAGTGTCCATCCATGGCAAGCCAATGGCCAGCCATCAAAGCCAGCCCCGAGTGGAGTCTATGAGTCTCAGCTCAGTTCGTCAGTGAGCAGAGTGCGGACTGTCACCGCGGAGAAAAGTCCTGTGCAAGGCAGGAATGCCTACCTCGCAAGGTACCCCCGCCAGCAGTGGCCGCGGCATAACGCGACACACACTGTGCGTCTCTCTTTGCAGAGCGCGCAGCTGTTGTAGTCGTCGTTGTTGTCGTCGCGCTTCTTGCTGGCGGGGTTGCTGTCGTTGTACTCGCTGTCCACACTGCGGGCGCGCGGGTCTTGTGCTTTAGACTTGTTTCACGGCGTGGAGTGGTGTCGTCGTCAGTGGGCAGGCTATGGCAGGGCGCTGGACTGGCCTGGGTGGCCGGAGCAGACAGCCGAGGCAGCGCGTCTCGGTGCGGCAGGCTTGGCGGGACCGCCTAGGAGGTAGGCAACACGCCCAGCAGGGCTTCCGCGGCGGTGCTCCAGCAGTGCTCTACCCTTCACACCGGCAGCGCTGGGTGTGCGACGCGCGGCGAGACTGCAGCGGGCCTTTTAGACTGTCGGGCCCTTTTCGCAGCTGTTGCAGCCTTAAGCCCTGCCAATGCTTCCTTGTACACATAGTGATGAGTGTTTCATACCTGCTTCTATCCTGATTACCGCATCAGGTAAGGAATACCTGAACCCTAACAGGTAATGAAGCGTGACAAGGTAAATACAGTACTTCCGCCTTGCTACCAAGTCAAGCAAAACCCTGCATTTCTACATAGTTGTCTTCTTTAAAAATCTTAGTGGCAAGGACTATTCAATTTTCGGAAGTTTTAACTTTTTGCACTTTTCCTGTATGTGTATCTGCATATGGAGCATACTTCTCCGATAATTCTCCCGACAAGGGATGGCAGGCTCAGTCGGCAGGCAGGCTGGGCGCCGAGCTGGCTGCGAGGGCCGGGACGGGCCGCCGAGGTAGCCCATCTCGGAGCGGCAGGCCTGGCAGGGCGCCTGGGAGGTAGGCAATCCGCCCAGCAGGGCTCCGCACTCAGACCAGCTGCACGGCCTGCGCCACCCGCGGCGAGGCTTGTCGGGGCGGCGCGGCCGAGGCGCAGTGCACGCAGCCGACGGCAGGCAGGGCGAGCATGTTGCCCACGGTGAGGGTCAGGGTGCGCACAGCGAAGAGCCTGCTGGTGGCCGGACCTGGCTGAGCATGGAGGCCAGCTGGGTGCGTGGATGAATGGCCGCGGTAGGCCGAGTGGCCGGGCCGAGGCAGCAGGGCAGGGCCGGCAGGCTGGCAGTGTGGTGGCCGGCATGGCGCCTGGGAGGTAGGCAATCCGCAGAGCATCGGCTTCCCCGGCCACGACGCGCTGTGCGTGCGGCGCGTGCGGTGTGTGCCGCGGAGGGACAGCCCGACGGCCGGAGTCCGCAGTCCGCAGTCCGCAGTCCGCCGTCCGCCGTCCGCCGTCCGCAGTCCGCAGTCAGCAGCCCGCAGCCCAGAGCGCAGTGGCCGACGCCCGGCAGCGTGAGCACAGCCAGGGACAACGAGGACGGGAAGAAGGGAGTGAGCATCGAGGGCGGGCCGGCGGCGGCGTGCGCTCTCAGCTAAGTGCTGTGTGCGGTGTGGTGTCGGTGCGACCAAGTGCGCAGTTGTCGCGTGTCGTGTCCGGGGCGGGCGCACTGCAGTTAGCGTGTGGAGTGGTTGGGGTGGGCTGCACTGGGGGCACACTGGCTGTACCGGGCTGGGCTGGGCTGGGCTAGGCTGTCACTGCACTGGGGGCCCTCTGTAACGATACCACCAGGCACACTCACACTGCCTGCACCGGGCTGGGCCGCACTCGGCCACTGTGCACGCTCACACTAGCTGGACTCCTCCTCCTCCTTGCACTCGCACATGACGAGGGTGTTGTGCTGGTACTCGTGCTACTACTCCGCGTGGCTGGAGGAATTTGGCTTGCACTTGAGCATGCGTGGCTTAATATTCTAGTCAAGCCTTATAATAAAAATAAATGGATGCCAGCTGCATGCGGTGTTCCCAGGCGGTCACCCATCCAAGTACTGACCGCACCCGACACTGCTTGACTTCGGTGTTCGGATGGGAACCGGTAGATCCAGTGTGGTATGGCCGCTGGCTAGCAGTACCCACCGCCCCTGACAGGTAATTAAAAGCGACAAGGTAAATACTGAACCGGTGCACAAGACTTTTACAGCCACCAAGCCCCAAGCCCCAAGCCCTGTCACTGCATCCCTGTGTCCGTCTATGGCCATCAAATGGGAAGCAAGCAAAGTCGGCCCTGAGTGGAGTCCAGTAGTAGAGCCGCATCGCCCAGAGCTGCTGCCGGGCTGCCACCCATAGGTCTGCAACGGGTGGGTAAGCCGGGTGAGAGCAGCATCGGCCGCTCTTCGGGTGCGCACCCGACCCAACCCGAACGCACAGCTTCGGGTCGGGTCGGGTTTGCACCCGAAGAATTCGCCGGGTGGGCCCATACCTGTCCACCCAACGCCTTTCAGCTACACGGAGTGAGGGCGGAGGCGGAGGCAGGGAGTGGGGAGGGGGTCTGGCTGTGGCTGCCTCTACCTACAGCTGCTAGCTGGCGTGGCGCGTGGCGCGTGGCCCGTGCGTGGCCGACTTGACGACCCGTTACCGAAATGTTCGGTTAGGTGAAAACGAGATGGTGGACGGTAGACGTAGAGTGTACAGTGCACTGACCACTGACACTCCGGGACACCGGCCAGGCCAGGCAGGCTAGGCCAGGGCCTGGCACTCTAGGCACGGTTCAGATCGATGCAGTGATGCAGCCGGCGCAGCGCAAAATTCAAAACAAAATATTTTTTTCGATCGAGCGGGTTTTTGCGAAACAAATAAAACTTGTCAACCAACTAGGATCGGGGTATAAATAAGAGTACAAACGCGATTTTTATTAAGTCGGTATCGTGTGGTTGTGTGCAGGGGGGGGGGGGGGGGGGTAGAGCCGGGCACACGGGCACACACGGTGCACGGTGGCCGTGCGCCGCGCCAGCGCAGAACGCCGGTGCCGGGAGGCGTGAGGCATCGACATCTAGGGTGAGGGGCGAGTGGGGGGAGAGCACCTACAGTCGTCCTCTCTCAAACCCGACAGGTGGACCCGAACCTACGGGTGGACCCTTACCCGTCACTTCGGCAACTTTCGGCAGAGCTCCGAGTATGTCGAGGTGGGGGCGAGCCAGAGAGCAGCGGCCGGCTCGGCTCGGCCGGACTACTGCCGAGTCGAGCTGCTCTACCCGGCTTACCCACCCGTTGCAGACCTATGCTGCCACCGCTGCCCGGCTGGCTCGGCCGAGAAAAGGGGTATGTAGCCAGTTGGCCTGCGAGCCTCTGTCCCCACGTCCTGCCCTGCCACGCCTTGGCCAGCATGCACGCCCAGCCGGCGAGGCTCAGCAATAACCCTGCTTCACTTCGCTCCCCCCCCCCTCCCCCCCCTCCCTCAGTTCCCGCTGGCGCTCACTCGATTCGGGCCTATGGGGTCTGGGGCTGGGGCCACTCGCCTCGGGCCCCTCGCAAGTTTACCTTGCCGTGTAATGCATACCCTGGGGCAAGTTTTGTCATCGTTTTCGCCCACTCCTCGATCAAAATCTGAATCCAGCTACCCACAGAGTCGTGCACCAGACCATTCGCAGCCAGAAGTGGCAGAGTGCAGCACAGGCATCCCTCAGAATCCACAGTAGTGCGTATCAGGGAGTGCAGAGTGCCGATTGACGGCGAGTGCCCAGCCCAAAGCCCTGCCTCAGCGCATCCCAGTGTCCATCCATGGCAAGCCAATGGCCAGCCATCAAAGCCAGCCCCGAGTGGAGTCTATGAGTCTCAGCTCAGTTCGTCAGTGAGCAGAGTGCGGACTGTCACCGCGGAGAAAAGTCCTGTGCAAGGCAGGAATGCCTACCTCGCAAGGTACCCCCGCCAGCAGTGGCCGCGGCATAACGCGACACACACTGTGCGTCTCTCTTTGCGGAGCGCGCAGCTGTTATAGTCGTCGTTGTTGTCGTCGCGCTTCTTGCTTGCGGGGTTGCTGTCGTTGTACTCGCTGTCCACACTGCGGGCGCGCGGGTCTTGTGCTTTAGACTTGTTTCACGGCGTGGAGTGGTGTCGTCGTCAGTGGGCAGGCTATGGCAGGGCGCTGGACTGGCCTGGGTGGCCGGAGCAGACAGCCGAGGCAGCGCGTCTCGGTGTGGCAGGCTTGGCGGGACCGCCTGGGGGGTAGGCAACACGCCCAGCAGGGCTTCCGCGGCGGTGCTCCAGCAGTGCTCTACCCTTCACACCGGCAGCGCTGGGTGTGCGACGCGCGGCGAGACTGCAGCGGGCCTTTTAGACTGTCGGGCCCTTTTCGCAGCTGTTGCAGCCTTAAGCCCTGCCAACGCTTCCTTGTACACATAGTGATGTGTGTTTCATACCTGCTTCTATCCTGATTACCGCATCAGGTAAGGAATACCTGAACCCTAACAGGTAATGAAACGTGACAAGGTAAATACAGTACTTCCGCCTTGCTACCAAGTCAAGCAAAACCCTGCATTTCTACATAGTTGTCTTCTTTAAAAATCTTAGTGGCAAGGACTATTCAATTTTCGGAAGTTTTAACTTTTTGCACTTTTCTTGTAGGTGTATCTGCATATTGAGCATACTTCTCCGATAATTCTCCCGACAAGGGATGGCAGGCTCAGTCGGCAGGCAGGCTGGGCGCCGAGCTGGCTGCGAGGGCCGGGACGGGCCGCCGAGGTAGCCCATCTCGGAGCGGCAGGCCTGGCAGGGCGCCTGGGAGGTAGGCAATCCGCCCAGCAGGGCTCCGCACTCAGACCAGCTGCACGGCCTGCGCCACCCGCGGCGAGGCTTGTCGGGGCGGCGCGGCCGAGGCGCAGTGCACGCAGCCGACGGCAGGCAGGGCGAGCATGTTGCCCACGGTGAGGGTCAGGGTGCGCACAGCGAAGAGCCTGCTGGTGGCCGGACCTGGCTGAGCATGGAGGCCAGCTGGGTGCGTGGATGAATGGCCGCGGTAGGCCGAGTGGCCGGGCCGAGGCAGCAGGGCAGGGCCGGCAGGCTGGCAGTGTGGTGGCCGGCATGGCGCCTGGGAGGTAGGCAATCCGCAGAGCATCGGCTTCCCCGGCCACGACGCGCTGTGCGTGCGGCGCGTGCGGTGTGTGCCGCGGAGGGACAGCCCGACGGCCGGAGTCCGCAGTCCGCAGTCCCGCAGTCCGCAGTCCGCAGTCCGCAGTCCGCAGTCCGCAGTCCGCAGTCCGCAGTCAGCAGCCCGCAGCCCGCAGCCCAGAGCGCAGTGGCCGACGCCCGGCAGCGTGAGCACAGCCAGGGACAACGAGGACGGGAAGAAGGGGAAGAAGGGCGGGCCGGCGGCGGCGTGCGCTCTCAGCTAAGTGCTGTGTGCGGTGTGGTGTCGGTGCGACCAGGTGCGCAGTTGTCGCGTGTCGTGTCCGGGGCGGGCGCACTGCAGTTAGCGTGTGGAGTGGTTGGGGTGGGCTGCACTGGGGGCACACTGGCTGTACCGGGCTGGGCTGGGCTGGGCTCTGGCTGTGCCCGGCCCTCTGTTACGAGACCCGCATGCGCACTCACACTGCCCGCACCGGGCTAGGCCGCACTCTGCCACTGTGCACGCTCACACTAGCTGGACTCCTCCTCCTCCTTGCACTCGCACATGACGAGGGTGTTGTGCTGGTACTCGTGCTACTACTCCGCGTGGCTGGAGGAATTTGGCTTGCACTTGAGCATGCGTGGCTTAATATTCTAGTCAAGCTGTTGCAGCCTTAAGCCCTGCCAACGCTTCCTTGTACACATAGTGATGTGTGTTTCATACCTGCTTCTCCCCTGATTACCGCCTCAGGTAAGGATTACCTGAACCCTGACAGGAAATGAAGTGTGACAAGGTAAACACAGTACTTCCGCCTTGCTACCAAGCCAAGCAAAACCTGAATTTCTACATAGTTGTCTTCTTTAAGAATCTTAGTGGCAAGGACTATTCAATTTTCAGAAGTTTTAACTTTTTGCACTTCTCCTGTATGTGTATCTGCATATTGAGCATACATATGAAGTTCCACTTCAATCGATTCTGAAAGTGCGTGTCGTCCTTGCATCTGGGCCTGGGGCCTCTGGGCCTTTTGGACTGTGGGGCCCTTTTGGCAGCTGTTGCAGCCTTAAGCCCTGCCAATGCTTCCTTGTACACATAGTGATGAGTGTTTCATACTTGCTTCTATCCTGATTACCGCATCAGGTAAGGAATACCTGAACCCTAACAGGTAATGAAGCGTGACAAGGTAAATACAGTACTTCCGCCTTGCTACCAAGTCAAGCAAAACCCTGAATTTCTACATAGTTGTCTTCTTTAAAAATCTTAGTGGCAAGGACTATTCAATTTTCGGAAGTTTTAACTTTTTGCACTTCTTCTGTATGTGTATCTGCATATTGAGCATACTTCTCCGATAATTCTCCCGACAAGGGATGGCAGGCTCAGTCGGCAGGCAGGCTGGGCGCCGAGCTGGCTGCGAGGGCCGGGACGGGCCGCCGAGGTAGCCCATCTCGGAGCGGCAGGCCTGGCAGGGCGCCTGGGAGGTAGGCAATCCGCCCAGCAGGGCTCCGCACTCAGACCAGCTGCACGGCCTGCGCCACCCGCGGCGAGGCTTGTCGGGGCGGCGCGGCCGAGGCGCAGTGCACGCAGCCGACGGCAGGCAGGGCGAGCATGTTGCCCACGGTGAGGGTCAGGGTGCGCACAGCGAAGAGCCTGCTGGTGGCCGGACCTGGCTGAGCATGGAGGCCAGCTGGGTGCGTGGATGAATGGCCGCGGTAGGCCGAGTGGCCGGGCCGAGGCAGCAGGGCAGGGCCGGCAGGCTGGCAGTGTGGTGGCCGGCATGGCGCCTGGGAGGTAGGCAATCCGCAGAGCATCGGCTTCCCCGGCCACGACGCGCTGTGCGTGCGGCGCGTGCGGTGTGTGCCGCGGAGGGACAGCCCGACGGCCGGAGTCCGCAGTCCGCAGTCCGCAGTCCGCAGTCCGCAGTCCGCAGTCCGCAGTCCGCAGTCCGCAGTCCGCAGTCAGCAGCCCGCAGCCCGCAGCCCAGAGCGCAGTGGCCGACGCCCGGCAGCGTGAGCACAGCCAGGGACAACGAGGACGGGAAGAAGGGGAAGAAGGGCGGGCCGGCGGCGGCGTGCGCTCTCAGCTAAGTGCTGTGTGCGGTGTGGTGTCGGTGCGACCAGGTGCGCAGTTGTCGCGTGTCGTGTCCGGGGCGGGCGCACTGCAGTTAGCGTGTGGAGTGGTTGGGGTGGGCTGCACTGGGGGCACACTGGCTGTACCGGGCTGGGCTGGGCTGGGCTCTGGCTGTGCCCGGCCCTCTGTTACGAGACCCGCATGCGCACTCACACTGCCCGCACCGGGCTAGGCCGCACTCTGCCACTGTGCACGCTCACACTAGCTGGACTCCTCCTCCTCCTTGCACTCGCACATGACGAGGGTGTTGTGCTGGTACTCGTGCTACTACTCCGCGTGGCTGGAGGAATTTGGCTTGCACTTGAGCATGCGTGGCTTAATATTCTAGTCAAGCTGTTGCAGCCTTAAGCCCTGCCAACGCTTCCTTGTACACATAGTGATGTGTGTTTCATACCTGCTTCTCCCCTGATTACCGCCTCAGGTAAGGATTACCTGAACCCTGACAGGAAATGAAGTGTGACAAGGTAAACACAGTACTTCCGCCTTGCTACCAAGCCAAGCAAAACCCTGAATTTCTACATAGTTGTCTTCTTTAAGAATCTTAGTGGCAAGGACTATTCAATTTTCAGAAGTTTTAACTTTTTGCACTTCTCCTGTATGTGTATCTGCATATTGAGCATACATATGAAGTTCCACTTCAATCGATTCTGAAAGTGCGTGTCGTCCTTGCATCTGGGCCTGGGGCCTCTGGGCCTTTTGGACTGTGGGGCCCTTTTGGCAGCTGTTGCAGCCTTAAGCCCTGCCAATGCTTCCTTGTACACATAGTGATGAGTGTTTCATACTTGCTTCTATCCTGATTACCGCATCAGGTAAGGAATACCTGAACCCTAACAGGTAATGAAGCGTGACAAGGTAAATACAGTACTTCCGCCTTGCTACCAAGTCAAGCAAAACCCTGAATTTCTACATAGTTGTCTTCTTTAAAAATCTTAGTGGCAAGGACTATTCAATTTTCGGAAGTTTTAACTTTTTGCACTTCTTCTGTATGTGTATCTGCATATTGAGCATACTTCTCCGATAATTCTCCCGACAAGGGATGGCAGGCTCAGTCGGCAGGCAGGCTGGGCGCCGAGCTGGCTGCGAGGGCCGGGACGGGCCGCCGAGGTAGCCCATCTCGGAGCGGCAGGCCTGGCAGGGCGCCTGGGAGGTAGGCAATCCGCCTAGCAGGGCTCCGCACTCAGACCAGCTGCACGGCCTGCGCCACCCGCGGCGAGGCTTGTCGGGGCGGTGCGGCCGAGGCGCAGTGCACGCAGCCGACGGCAGGCAGGGCGAGCATGTTGCCCACGGTGAGGGTCAGGGTGCGCACAGCGAAGAGCCTGCTGGTGGCCGGACCTGGCTGAGCATGGAGGCCAGCTGGGTGCGTGGATGAATGGCCGCGGTAGGCCGAGTGGCCGGGCCGAGGCAGCAGGGCAGGGCCGGCAGGCTGGCAGTGTGGTGGCCGGCATGGCGCCTGGGAGGTAGGCAATCCGCAGAGCATCGGCTTCCCCGGCCACGACGCGCTGTGCGTGCGGCGCGTGCGGTGTGTGCCGCGGAGGGACAGCCCGACGGCCGGAGTCCGCAGTCCGCAGTCCGCAGTCCGCCGTCCGCCGTCCGCAGTCCGCAGTCAGCAGCCCGCAGCCCGCAGCCCAGAGCGCAGTGGCCGACGCCCGGCAGCGTGAGCACAGCCAGGGACAACGAGGACGGGAAGAAGGGAGTGAGCATCGAGGGCGGGCCGGCGGCGGCGTGCGCTCTCAGCTAAGTGCTGTGTGCGGTGTGGTGTCGGTGCGACCAAATGCGCAGTTGTCGCGTGTCGTGTCCGGGGCGGGCGCACAGCAGTTAGCGTGTGGAGTGGTTGGGGTGGGCTGCACTGGGGGCACACTGGCTGTACCGGGCTGGGCTGGGCTGGGCTCTGGCTGTGCCCGGCCCTCTGTTACTAGACCCGCATGCGCACTCACACTGCCTGCACCGGGCTAGGCCGCACTCGGCCACTGTGCACGCTCACACTAGCTGGACTCCTCCTCCTCCTTGCACTCGCACATGACGAGGGTGTTGTGCTGGTACTCGTGCTACTACTCCGCGTGGCTGGAGGAATTTGGCTTGCACTTGAGCATGCGTGGCTTAATATACTAGTCAAGCTGTTGCAGCCTTAAGCCCTGCCAACGCTTCCTTGTACACATAGTGATGTGTGTTTCATACCTGCTTCTATCCTGATTACCGCATCAGGTAAGGATTACCTGAACCCTAACAGGTAATGAAGTGTGACAAGGTAAATACAGTACTTCCGCCTTGCTACCAAGCCAAGCAAAACCCTGAATTTCTACATAGTTGCCTTCTTTAAGAATCTTAGTGGCAAGGACTATTCAATTTTCAGAAGTTTTAACTTTTTGCACTTCTCCTGTATGTGTATCTGCATATTGAGCATACATATGAAGTTCCACTTCAATCGATTCTGAAAGTGCGTGTCGTCCTTGCATCTGGGCCTGGGGCCTCTGGGCCTTTTGGACTGTGGGGCCCTTTTAGCAGCTGTTGCAGCCTTAAGCCCTGCCAATGCTTCCTTGTACACATATTGTGTGCTTAATACCTGCTTTTCCCCTGATTACCGCCTCAGGTAAGGATTTCCTGAACCCTGACAGGTAATGAAGTGTGACAAGGTAAACACAGTACTTCCGCCTTGCTACCAAGCCAAGCAAAACCCTGAATTTCTACATAGTTGCCTTCTTTAAGAATCTTAGTGGCAAGGACTATTCAATTTTCAGAAGTTTTAACTTTTTGCACTTCTCCTGTATGTGTATCTGCATATTGAGCATACATATGAAGTTCCACTTCAATCGATTCCGAAAGTGCGTGTCGTCCTTGCATCTGGGCCTGGGGCCTCTGGGCCTTTTGGACGGTGGGGCCCTTTTGGCAGCTGTTGCAGCCTTAAGCCCTGCCAATGCTTCCTTGTACACATATTGTGTGCTTAATACCTGCTTTTCCCCTGATTACCGCCTCAGGTAAGGATTACCTGAACCCTGACAGGTAATGAAGTGTGACAAGGTAAACACAGTACTTCCGCCTTGCTACCAAGCCAAGCAAAACCCTGAATTTCTACATAGTTGTCTTCTTTAAGAATCTTAGTGGCAAGGACTATTCAATTTGCAGAAGTTTTAACTTTTTGCACTTCTCCTGTATGTGTATCTGCATATTGAGCATACTTCTCCGATAATTCTCCCGACAAGGGATGGCAGGCTCAGTCGGCAGGCAGGCTGGGCGCCGAGCTGGCTGCGAGGGCCGGGACGGGCCGCCGAGGTAGCCCATCTCGGAGCGGCAGGCCTGGCAGGGCGCCTGGGAGGTAGGCAATCCGCCCAGCAGGGCTCCGCACTCAGACCAGCTGCACGGCCTGCGCCACCCGCGGCGAGGCTTGTCGGGGCGGCGCGGCCGAGGCGCAGTGCACGCAGCCGACGGCAGGCAGGGCGAGCATGTTGCCCACGGTGAGGGTCAGGGTGCGCACAGCGAAGAGCCTGCTGGTGGCCGGACCTGGCTGAGTGTGAGGGGCTTCGCTAATCGCTCAGCCGAAAAGGTTGCAATGTAATTTAAAAAAATTTAAGGTAAAAAATATTTTTTTGTATTTCTTAACCTTACCTTATACCTGCTCATTTTTATTATTGTAAGAGGGACTTTAGGTATTCTTTACCTGACCGGCACGACATATTATTACCTTTAGGTTAAACTCCGCCCTAGTTCCGCTAACTGACGTCGATTAACTCAGAGGCCGCTAAAATTCAGCAGGTAAAAAAAGGTTACCTTTAAGTTCGCTTTTAAGCAGGTAAGGAATACCCAAAATCCACTCTGTTGAGTTTGACTTTAGTTTGGCAGCGTATAACGACATGAAGGGCGTAGCATAAGTGGGAGTGGCTTGCCACGCCTTTGAAATACCACTACTTTCATCGTTGTTGTACTTACTCGGTTGGGCGGAGCGCGCCCCCCTCGGGGCCCAAACCCCTTGGGAAGGCGGTCGTTCTAGCGCCAAGCGTAGAGATCGGTGCGGACTTGCGGATCCGGCCGGGGAAAGCCTAGGCCCTCCTCGTGGGGGTTCGAAGCCGGTACTCGGACGCCCGTCTGGACGCCCGAGCTATTCCCTGCGTGATCCGATCCGAGGACACTGCCAGGCGGGGAGTTTGACTGGGGCGGTACATCCATCAAAGAATAACGTGGGTGTCCTAAGACCAGCTCAGTGAGGACAGAAACCTCGCGTAGAGCAAAAGGGCAAAAGCTGGTTTGATCCCGATGTTCAGTACGCACAGGGACTGCGAAAGCAAGGCCTATCGATCCTTTTGGCTTGAAGAGTTTTCAGCAAGAGGTGTCAGAAAAATTACCACAGGGATAACTGGCTTGTGGCGGCCAAGCGTTCATAGCGACGTCGCTTTTTGATCCTTCGATGTCGGCTCTTCCTATCATTGCGAAGCAGAATTCGCCAAGCGTCGGATTGTTCACCCGCAAATAGGGAACGTGAGCTGGGTTTAGACCGTCGTGAGACAGGTTAGTTTTACCCTTCTGATGACTATAAATGTCGTTGCGATAGTAATCAACCACAGTACGAGAGGAACTGGTTGTTCAGACCTCTGGTTCACGCCCTCGGTCGATCGACCGGTGGAGCGATGCTACCATCTGTTGGATTATGCCTGAATGCCTCTAAGGCCGAATCCGCGCTAGATCGTCGTTGGCGACGATACCTCTGGGAGTCCCGTGTGTCGAAAGGCGAACACAGTCTATGTGACTATGCTAGGCGGTTGTGGCTGATGCCCTGCCGTCGCGTTACGCCCCCGCCGTGTGCTGTGCCGGAACGGTCTTGGTCAGGAATAGGAACACCTGAAATCGTGGCCCCCGGCTTGCAGTAGACCAAGGGTCAAGTTCGAAGTCGGGACTCGGAATCGTTTGTAGACGACTTACGTACCTGGCGAGGTGTTGTCAGCGGTAGAGCAGTTTTCATGCTGCGATCCGTTAAGACTCTGCCTTCCGCTTGGGAGATTCGTGATTGTGTAATCACCAGTCTCCCGCTCACAGCGGGCTCACAAGGCGGGCCTCGTCCAGTAAAAATAAATTGTTGCTCTTGTCGGAGGAGGAGTGCGGCAGCTCCGCGCCGTGCGTGTCGCACACTGATACGACCCGCGCGTCCGCGTGTGCAGCAGTGCACGTCAGCATCCCCCGCCAGCAGTGGCCGCGGCATCACGCGCGACACACTGTGCGTCTCTCTCGCAGAGCGCGCAGTTGTCGTCGTCGTTGGTGTCGTCGCGCTACTCGCTGGTGGGGTTGCTGTCGTTGTACTCGCTGTCACACCGCGGGCGCGCGGGTCTTGTGCTTTAGACTTGTTTCACGGCGTGGAGTGGTGTCGTCGTCCTTGTCGGACTCCTTGCGGTAGTGGTGGTCGCTGTCGTCGTCGCTCTGCGACGCGGTGGTGATGCGCATGCTGCTGCAGGCGTTCGTGGACGTCGCGCCGCACTCCTCCGTTTTTTCCCGTCGGGGAGAAGGCAAGAGCATGGTGATCACTGGCATCGCGTCTCTCGCGTGCAGTGCACTTCCAAGATCAGTATATCGAGGACTGAGGGGCTTGGCGCCGCGGTCCCACTACTCCCCCTCCCGCCCGCGCGCGGAGCGCGCCGAAAAAATGAGAATATATACAAGCAATCCCATGGCACAGCATTGGCGGCGCCGCGGGGCGAAGGAGAGAGCGAGCGAGGGTATCTCCAGGGAGTAGGTTTGGGTCGCTTCTGGTGGCCGGGGCGTGGACTGGGCTGGGCCAGGCTGGGCCACAGGCAGGCCGGAGGCTCCATGGGCAGGCTGGCTGGGCGCTGGACTGGCCTGCGTGGCCGGAGCAGGCAGCCGAGGCAGCGCATCTCGGTGCGGCGGGCTTGGCGGGGCGCCTGGGAGGTAGGCAACATGCCCAACAGCAGGGCTTCCGCGGGGCTCTTGCAGTGCTCCACCCTCCGTCACATCAGCTGCGCTGCCTGCGCGACGCTCGGTGACACTGCAGCGAGGCAGCGCGGCCAGGGAGGAGTTGACGCAGCCGAGGAGGGCAGGCAGCTGGTTGAGCATGTTGAGGGTGACGGTGCGCACGAAGAAGGCGCTGCAGAAGGAGGCGCTGGCCGTCGAGGAGACAGCAGCGGCAGCGTCGGAGCAGGGCTGCTGTTGCGGGTCGCTCCCGGCTAAGTGCTGTGTGTGTGTGTCTGGTGTGGCTTAGGCCAAGTGCGCAGTTGTGTCTGGCTGTGGCTTTGGCGGCACTGCAGTTAGGGCTGGCTTGGGGCGGGGCGGGTTGGGCTTGGGGCTTGGCTGGGCCCACTGCTCCGTACTGCTCACTGCCTGGCAATGGCACACTGGCATCACGGCATCCCCCTGCTACCCCTTAGAAGCGATACCCCGTGGGCTGGGCTGGGCTAGGCTATGGGCTGGGCTGGCGGCACTCTGCAGACTCGCAGGCTTGGGGCTTGGCTGCACTGGGCTGCGGCACTGGCACACTGCCGCACTACACACTGCCCGACTGCGCATGGCACTGCACTGCACTGCACTGCACTCCACTGGGCACTGCAGTACTACCACTGCTGGGGCTCCCTGCCGTGCTGCTCGCACTGCACTCTGCGCACCCGTTGAAACGATACCCCGAGGTCCGTGTACTCGCACTGGCACTGCTCGCTGCACTGCGTGTACTCGATGCTGGGCATGGTCTCCCCGCACTGCCGCTCTGCCGCTCTGCCGCACTGCCGCACTGCTGCCTGCAGGCCATGCCCATGGGCTCCTTGCCGCACTCCCTGTGCACGCATCCCCCGCACTGCCTGGCTGGTCCGGCGGTGATGGAATAAATTTGAGACAAGCAGCAGCACTCGGCGCGCTCGCACCACTGCTTGGAGGTGCACTGCTCCCTGCACTCCTCGCCGGACTCCATGTCGCCGTACTACTACCGCACTACGGCGTGCACTGCTTTACCCTGCACACCTCCTCCTCCTCCTCCTCCTCCTCCTGGGAGGCTAGAGTCTCGTCCGTTATCGGAATTAACCAGACAGCCCCGGTGTCGCTGCCCTCCTGCACCATGCACATGGGCACCTGCAGGTTGTCGCCGTTGCCGCACTCGGTGTGCACGCTGCACTCCCACTGCTACTCGGCTATTTTCCAGACCCCTTATCCTTACTCAGAGCTGCCGATATTAATCTCCCGCACTGCCTGGCTAGTCCCGCGGCGATGAAATAATTTGGTATGCACTTGGACATGCGTGGCTTAATCTTTGAGACAAGCTGCCGCACTCGGCGCACTCGAAGGGCCACTCCCCACTTTGCCTTTTTTCGCCCTTTTCGCCATAAATTCAGCAAAATGGACGATTGCCAGCGGCATGCGGGGTTCCCAGGCGGTCACCCATCCAAGTACTGACCGCACCCGACACTCCTTGACTTCGGTGTTCGGATGGGAACCGGTAGATCCAGTGTGGTATGGCCGCTGGCTGGTCGTACTACTGCAGGCAGTGCAGCACTTGGCGGCCCCGGCCGGCACTGCAGCGCCACTCTGGCCGCCCTGGGCTGCCTTTCAGGCCCTGTTTCCATTCCTTTATCCATATTCCCACTGTCCCTATCCATTTTTTAGCCGAAATATAGCCTGGAAGTTTTACTCCAAAAACCGAACTTTTCTTCAAGAAATAAAGATTTTACAGGAAAATGACCCCTATGTTTCCTTCACAATACTCCATGCACTGCTCGGATCTGCAGTCGAAATAAGGATACGACAATTCTTACAAAAACTCAACTTTTCCAGCGAAATTCACAAGTTTCCTCTCAAAACTCGACAATTCCCGCACCAACACACCGACCCCAGGCCTCTGGGACCACTGCCATCACTGCTGCAGACATCCCGAAAATTCAACTTTTTCGACGAAAATACGTCAAGTCCCACGCTAAAACGCAACTTTTCCTGCATAAAACAACCCGGGGGTGGTGCCCTAGTAGTACGGAAGCGATAGGAAAATTTTGAAATTTTGACTCGGAAAATTTTTACAAGTCCCCCTGGGAGGCGGGACTTAGTCTCTGGCGAGGCCCCTTTTACTCCGACTGCAGTCGGAGCATAGTTTCTTTTTCAGAAGAGAAACTCTTACTCCGACTACAAGGCTGGGACTTAGAATTTGGCCGAGCGTCACTTCAACTGCTTATAACTCGGCCAATTTTCGTCGGATCTCGACGGGACCGGGTGCGCTGTGCGTGTCTCGACATGCCCTTCCAGAATATATCGAAAAATGTTGGAATTTCGAAAAAATAATTTTTGACAATTTTCCCGTTTTTTCACTTTTTTGGCCAAAAATACATTTTTTTCAGCAAAAGTCACCTGGGCCATGTCCCCCTCATTTTCGACGCCCTACACGATGCCGTGCTCGGATCCACTGTTTAATAACGGGAAATATGGTTTTTGAAAAATGGACAATTTTGGCGAAAATTCACAAGTCCCGTCCGAAAACTTTCATATTTCGGCAATAATGTTGCCGTACCAACCCTCTGTTACAAGCCCAAGACCCTGGCATCGATTCTCAAAAATCCAACTTTTTCGCTTAAAATCACAAGTCCGGCCTTAAAAAGCAACTTTCCAGCCCAAATACACCCGGGGGTATACCATGCGACAAGTCCGGGGTCCGAGAGCCGACTTGAAAATTTTCACAAGTCCCACTCGTTACGCCGACTGCAGTTGGAGTACAGCTTCTATTTCGAGTTACAGTCGGAGTAACAGACGTTGCTCCGACTGTAGATTTTAAAATAGAGAAAGAAACTTTACTCCGACTACAACTTCAGGGGGCCATAGCTCCGCCGCGGAGCGACCCACGGCGCTGCGGCCAAGTGCGCTGCGCCGATCTCGACGCGGACTTTCAACGAATTTTTCCGACCTTTTACCGTATTTTTTGAAGATGTACCCCTTCCTGTTCGGGGCCACCTCGAACATTTGGCCCCGAGACGAGCACACTCCTGCCCGGATCCGTTCTCTTCGCCCAACGCACTATAGGGGGGTGTGTGGTAGGTAGTACGGCATGGCGGTCGGTCACAAGTCCAGCTGCAGGCTCGGTTGCAAGAGCGCCTCTTCGGGCTCTGAGCGGACCCCCCGCGAGCTCGGCGCATTGCTGCGGACTTGAATTACGTCGAAAAAGTTGTACTTTACAGCTGGACTCTGCGTCTCTGTGGCCAGTGCTCGGGCAGGGGGCAGGCGGCCCTCGAGCAGCGTGCCTCGGCCAGCGTGGAGCGCGAGCAGTCCGGCAGGCAGTCCGTGTGCTCGAAGAGAGGGGCCACACGGCCCGAGCAGACGGCACGGCGCGTACTACTCGTATAGTCCGTCTCCATGGCCGTGTTCGGGGCCCGGCCGGCCCCAGCTCGAGCAGGGCAGTCCCCTGCGGCAGGCCCTGCAGATGGGGAAGTCCCAGGATGGCTCGGGGCCGAGGGGGCCGCAGCGCGAGCACTCTGCCTGGCTGCGGACTTCCCCGGATGGACTTTGACGGATTGCCAGACCGACACCCCTTGAATATGCACACTTTGTGTGCATTTGAATTTCGATCTTTCTAGTTTGGCAGCGTTATTCTCTCCCGGTTTAACGTTACCTTTGCCAAACGTACCATAGACCCTGGATGCGTCCCGGGCAAAGCACATGGTCAAAGCTGTCCACCGCACAGACTGAGCTGGTCGTACAGACGCCGTGCCGCTGCTCACGCAGCGCCGTCGCCTCGCTTCCGGCTACCGTCGAATCGTGTTGCGCGTGTGGCGTGGTCGCCCGTCGAGATGTCCCGAGTGCCTCGGGTGTTGCTCTTCCTTTGGCGGCCACGCACTACACACTCAAAGCACGTAGTAGACGACTGGTTTGGGCTATTCAGCATGGCGATTTGCGAGCTTTTCGGTTCGAGTTGCATCAGCTCCTTGCTCAGAAAAGTTCCTTTTGCCAGACACACTATAGACCCTGGATGCGTCCCGGGCGAGTAGCTGTGTCTATTGTGACTGGATTCACGACGATACGTGTCTCACGTTGTGATTCTCAGAGATGCTAGTCACTTTTTGACCAGGCGAATTACGAGCATTCGATATCTCGACGCTTTAAGCTCTTGAAAACGAGTGTTTCCTTCGCCAAACGTACCATAGACCCTGGATGCGTCCCGGGCAGGTGGTTCCGAGAGCGACGATTTAGCCGAGAATGAAATTGTGACTTGCCCGACGGATTTCTCGCAGTGCTCGCGCTCAGTTCCACCGCAGTACGAGAAGTAGTAAATTTTTACGTGCTTTACGCTGCTGCTGAATGCCGACCCTGGATGCGTCCCGGGCAGCCATTCCAGCGGTAGCTATCGCACTTTGCTCGGTCTCTGTACAGCGAGAGCAACGCTCTTTCGTGCATTGGCCAATAAATATTACGGGTTTGTGTCGCTTCCCGGACAAAAGAGTCGACCGCAGGCTGCGCTCCCTTGCTTCACCGCAATCGAGTGAGTGTGACACCGGCGAAACTGAGTTCCCGTCATCGGATCCTTTTTCTCGCTCACACCGGCACCATGGGTTTTACGCCGAGCCTGTCGAAACGCCTTCCAAGCTTGAGGCCGTCACAGTGAGATAGATGCGTGCGCGATCTTTTAGGGCGAGTTCTTCTCCCGCAACCGAGTGGTCACACAGTGCGCATCTCCTCGCTTCGACTTTTGAGCTATTGGCGGGCAGAAAGACCGGTACAGTTCCTCTTGCTTCTCCACCACAGAGAAATTGCGGACATATACAAGGATAAAAGTTCAGTGATTCTGTTTGATTTGGCGTCCGGACCTCAGAGGGTCTCCTCAGGTGTAGGTGCTGCGCACAGATGCTATTCGTAGCGGACAGCGTACGTACGGCTATGCCCTGACGCACGGTTCTAGGAGCCGGTTCCCCGCTGACTGCGGCGACGCACACTATATACGTGGTCGAAATCGCACGAGGGTTTTGAACAGAATCGTCCTTATAAGTGTACGCAAAGTGTAGTAGCGCTCGGAGGACAGGCCGTGTTGGTGTTTCCGGATGCCCACGGTGCTCGAATTTCTGAACTGAGCTAAAAATGTTCCCTCTGTACAGCTCGTCCGCGGCCCTCTGCCGCGTTTGGCACGGTCAAGAGGCGGACACTTGATTAAAAAATTGCCCACGGGCTTCATTGACTCTCCGCTCTCCGAGCGAAAATAATGCAATGCACGCCTCTTCTACGACGCACGGTTTATACCGACGAGTCAGACGGAGAAGGTCGAAGCTGAAAATAGGAGAACAAGATTCTCTCAAACAATTTGACCGAGTCTCTCGGTGGACTGAACGAGAGAGGGCGTGGATCTGATGGCCACTGCGGGATATGTCGCTCCCACGCACTATGAGTTTTAAGCGTGTTTTGGACGTGCTGCCCGCCACAGAGCAATACAGTCGTGCGACCGTCTCTGCGCCCTCGCTCTGATAAAGTTTTGCCTTGAGCTCGGTAAAAAATCCAAGCTGAGTCTGGGACTCGCCGGGGGTCGACCCGGTGTCCGCAACCAACAGACGCTCACGAAGCCTTGTCAGCGCGCGTTCTGCGCGCGCTGGGGTGGACGACAGCTACCTGGTTGATCCTGCCAGTAGTCATATGCTTGTCTCAAAGATTAAGCCATGCATGTCTAAGTGCAAGCCAAATTAAGGTGAAACCGCGGAAGGCTCATTATATCAGTTATGGTTCAATAGATCGTACTCAGTTACATGGATAACTGCGGAAATACTGGAGCTAATACATGCCAACAGAGTCCCGACCGGAGACGGAAGGGACGCTTTTATTAGATCAAAACCAATCGGTGGTTTCGGCCATCGTGCAGTCTGGTGACTCTGAATAACTTTGGGCTGATCGCACGGCCCTCGTGCCGGCGACGCATCTTTCAAATGTCTGCCTTATCAACTGTCGATGGTAGGTTCTGCGCCTACCATGGTTGTAACGGGTAACGGGGAATCAGGGTTCGATTCCGGAGAGGGAGCCTGAGAAACGGCTACCACATCCAAGGAAGGCAGCAGGCGCGCAAATTA